>JAANBC010000369.1:0-32837 GCA_014621405.1 Stylonectria norvegica
AGGACGGCGGGTGGCTGGGAGGGGTACGAGGCCGGGAAGCTGAGATGGAGGGAGGAGGCGTCGCCGGGAAGCTTGAGGATGTAGACGGAGGGGGAGTCGCTGGGGACGAGGCTATCGTCGCCATAGATGGAGTTGATGGCTTCAACCTCGTCGAGAAGCTCGTCAGACATGATTGAGAGAGGGGAAGGGCCTTCTGTAATCTGTTGGTATAGGAAAGGCAATTGGAAAGATATAGGATGTCCATGAATCCCTAAGGTATGAATGAATGGACTCTGGGTTTAGGGTTATGTAGGAGATACTTGAGTAGTATGCCTTAGTATTGGTGTTGGTGGAAGGATGAGGTGAGGTGCTTTTCGCACAGAGCATTCAGTAAGAGAGGTGGGTCGCAGGACTGCTCTGCTCTGCTCTTCAGCACTTCAAAAATTCAGCGAGGAGCCTCTAGATGGCAACGCCCCTGCGCAGTCAACTTCAAGATCGCCAGCCTCGTCATCTTCTCCAACCAGGGCCATCTCTGTACCCGAGAGAACGACGTCGCTCCCGAGTACGAATACCATGCCGACAAATCCCCCAGCCAAGCCAACCCTATCCTTTTGCCATAGAATTGACACGCCTGTTAGGGAATACATACATCAAAACATAGTATCCTACATATTAGGCTCATAACCTAAGACTAATCATAAGAAGCATGTATCTTCTTCTCAGGGTTATTTCACGAATCGTCTATCCTGAGTACTTAGTTGGGCATTATCTCAGAAAATATCCTCCTTTCTTGGGAGAGAATACGCGAAAATCGATATTGGATTGAATACACTACGAGACGGTGCTTAAAGCCCGTCATTCCGGTCGTGTCATAACAAACTTCCCAGCAATACCCTTCTATAGGACCACAACTAGCAGCCATGCGGCGTCTCTCGACTTCCACACCACGCGGTCCAAGTCTTACTCGTCCATGACAGCCGCGAACTTGTCCGTCATCGACTGCTGGATCGCCTCGTACTGTCCAATTCGTCAGCAACCATGTGTAGATCCTTGCAAGCGTTGTACATACCTTCTTGCAGATAACATCCTCACCATCCGAGGGAACCTCGAACTTCAAACTCCGCAGCTGGCTCTGGAGCTCAGACGTCGCCTCTCGGACCTTGGCCCAGCTTTGGCCTTGTGCAATCACCTTCTGTGCCTCGTCGTGGAAGCCAACCATTAGCGTCATCATCCACTCCGTCTTCCAAATCGGGCAGAATTGGTCGTAGTCCGAGTAGCCGTTCTGTTGCAAGAAATCCTCTTTGATGAGACTGGCAATATCTAGCGTAATCTTGTCGGGATCAGACAAGGCGCTCTTTCCGACGAGCTGCACCACCTGGTCCAGCTCCTCCGAATCGGAAAGGAGCTGCTTGATACGGTCACGCAGCCGGGGGAACTCGGGGTAGTCCTTTTCGTAGTACTTGTCGAGGATCCTCGTGTACTTGCTGTAGGAGACACCCGTGTTGATGGACGGGAAATGTTTTCGCTGAGCAAGCTTCTTGTCCAGACCCCAAAAGACCTGGACGATGCTGAGGGTGGAACTGGTGACGGGATCGGAGAAATCACCACCGGGCGGGCTGACGGCACCGACGATGCTGACACTGCCCTGGCGCTCAGGAGATCCAATGGTCTTGATCTTTCCGGCTCGCTCGTAGAAGGAGGCGAGCTTGGCACCGAGGTAGGCGGGGAAACCCTGATCAGCCGGCATCTCTCCCAGACGACCAGAAAGTTCACGAAGAGCCTCAGCCCATCGAGAAGTCGAGTCAGCCATCATGGCAACGTCCAAGCCTTGGTCACGGAAGTACTCCGCGATCGTAATTCCGGTATAAATGGAAGCTTCTCGGGCGGCGACAGGCATGTTGGAGGTGTTGGCAATGAGCGTAGTTCGCTTCATGATGGGCTCCTTGCGGCCGTCCACCTCGATCGTGAGCTGGGGGAAATCCTTCAAGACTTCGGCCATCTCGTTTCCTCGTTCACCGCAGCTATTCCGTATTAGCATGTTCAGGCTGAAATATGAACTTGTGTGGGAAGGTTTACCCGACGTAGACAATGACATCGCTGTTGGAGAACTTGGACACAGACTGACTGATGACAGTCTTTCCACAGCCGAAAGCACCAGGAATGGCAATCGTGCCGCCCTGGACACCGGGGAAGAGAGCATCCAGCACTCGCTGACCTACGATAAAGGGTTCGCTAGCAGCCAGCTTCTCGTTGGAGGGTCGTGGCACTCGCACGGGCCAGGATTGCATCATGGGGAACTCGGTCTTCTTGCCGTCAAACTCGACCTCGAGGATCTTGTCTACAACGGTGTACTCGCCCTTGGAGGCAATCTTGGTAATGGTTCCTCGAGCTCGCGGAGGGAACATGATCTTGTGGACGGAAATGAAGGAGTTCTCGAAGACGGTTCCCCAGACGTCACCACCGGAGAGGTGGTCGCCAACCTTCTTGGTGGGAGTGAACTCCCACTTCTTGTCGCGATCGAGAGCGGGGACGGTAACACCACGGGGGATATAGATGGAGTTGGACATCTTGGCAATGGCCTCGAGAGGTCGTTGGATACCATCGAAAATACCGTTGAGCAGGCCGGGACCGAGTTCGACGGACAGAGGCTTTCCGGTTCGGGCAACTGGGTCACCGACCTTGACACCGGCTGCGACTCGTATCAGCAACTATCTCGGGTTCGGAGTGGTTCGTCTTACATGTCTCTTCGTAGACTTGGATGGACGCTTGGTCGGCATTGATTCGGATAACCTCGCCGACGAGGTTGTCGTGACCTACTTTGACCTAGATGGAGTTAGGCGAGGTTAGATACGGGGTTCGGTGCCAAGGCGACTCACCAACTCGTACATGGCAACGCCAATCATGTCCTCGGCAACAACGACGGGACTGTCGAGGGGTTAGCTTCAAGATATGGCCAAGTCTCCGTCGAGACGGCTCGGGGCAACTAACCCAGAGACAGAGTAGATTTTGCCTAAGCAAGCTGTTAGCAACCCAGTGTGCCAGCGACCACGGGGGAAGCTCCCCAGAGCAACTCACCATAGTGCACCGGTTCGTCGTCGACGGCGTTGTTGGCAGCTTTCGCTTTCTGAGTACATGCAAGTCAGCCCAGTCATCCAGGGGCACATTCGTCAGTTGGCCAGGCGCGGCTGCGAGCGCAACCAGGAGAGCGAGGGCGGCGACGTACGGGAGCCATCTTGGGCGGTCGGACGGGCGCAGCGTGGAGATCGTGAGCGGGAGGCGGAGGAGAGCTCGCCGTGCTTCGGGGGCGGCGACAGGGGCCGAGGGGGCGGCAGAGGAGGCGTGGAGGGAGGTGGTAGTGTTGGCGGTGGTGGTGGTGGTGGTGATGATGGAGAGTGTGGCAGAGGACGTCGACGAGCTGCCTCGAGAGCTGCTGCAGCGTTGTTGATGTGGATGAGTGGGTTTGGCGGATTGGGTGGAGGTGCTCGTGCGGCAGGTGGAGTCGGCGATGATGTCGTAGCTGGAGGCGTGGGCATGGAAGACGTGAACGTGGGCGCCGCAGCAGGTGCTGTAATTATAGCCGCCGAGCCGCCTGTATTACGAACCTGAACTGGAATGCCTGCAGCAGCTGGCCCTGCTGAGCTGCTAGCATCGGAGCTTCCAGTTCCAACTGCGGACCTTCTGGAGCTCTGGCCGGGATTCCGCTCGTCTCCCGCTGCGTCCTCGCTAATGCTAACGTTGCTGGAGCTTCCCGCGCCGTCGTTTCGCGCACGGATCAGGTCCAATAGCGAAGGCCGCGCCTTGAGCCTGGGCCGTATTCCGAGTTGCATGCACTGGATCTCCTCTTGGGCTCGGAGGGAACGAATTGGGTGCTGTTACGGATGTAAGAGAGGAAGCTGTTGTACATGTATGCTGGAGGATGATGTACTGTTGTCAGCGACTAAAAATAAGGTACCCAAATACGCTGCACCCGACAGCACGCTAGAGCCTTCGGCGCTTTCACTACCAGCTGGACGGGTACGCCTAGACCCGAACTCCACTGGTAATGCAAGAGGGTAAAAGAACACACCGGACAATCCCCCTCCCTATAACTAAATTCTTAGGCATTATAACATTAATTATATGATATTAATAATTAGTTTAGGATCTAATCTAGGGATTTACTTTAGGATCTAGCTTAGGGATTTGTATTAGGATTTAGTTTAGGGAATAGCTTAGGAATTAGTTTATCAGCGGTTGTTTTCAGTGGTTACCTACCTAAAACAGCGTTCAAACACTTGCAGACTGATTAAGAGTCTACATGTAGGTTTGATATATAAACGAGGGCTTCTTGTGTCCAAAAATGAGAATATTGAGAACATAAATAGACTCCTTATACTAGTATAACACCCTCGCCAGCATAGAATGGCAAAGACTTCAAACCTTGTAGAAACAAGAGACGAACACGAAGCTTGGATCTGATGAGGGTCTGTAGTTGAGGTGCAAAGGTAATCCTGGAGACGTTTATTAGTTCCCAAACCGTGACAAAGATCCTCGTCTAAAAATGCAGTACTTCAGGTTAGATTTCACGTCGGGATTCATAAGAAAGGAGACAAGCTCAAGTGGTCCACCCTCTTGCGCCCTGAACCGAGAGCAGCGTTGAGTGGGATCCCCCCATGATGGGTAACTCGGACTCGGAGGGTTTAGGTGATATCATCCACGAATCCATGGGGGTAACGTCTTCATCATCAATCAATTATAAATCGGACTTTGCATATACTCCAACGGTCTTTCATATTGTCATCAACAATCAAAGGATACTGTTGGTTTCATCCTCTAGACGAACCTCTAATCTTACTTACACGGTCTTCTTCCCCACATTCTCTCTCTTCCACTTCTCCCCAAGCTCCCTCACGACCTCGTTATCCTTCTCGATACATTCCCTCGCCCCAGCCCACGGCTTCCTCCCCCGCCCCGTGTCGAACAACCGGTAGACACTCGGCGTGTCTATCCCATCCATCAATAGGCTGTACAGCTTGCGATCGTTCCACCAGAGCTTCCAAGCATCCCAGCTGAAGCATGCCAGTTGATCCGTCACGCCCGTCCCAGCGGCCTGGTTCAGCCATTCATACGTCTCGCGCGAAGCAAGGCGGAACCCTAGATGCGGTATCGGTCCGCGGCTGAGAGTCTGGACCAAGAACGCATAATGCGCGTCGATGTCGCGCTGTCGCTCTGCAGCGCATGGGATGGGATAGCTACCGCTCCAGATGCCTCCGAGTGCCATGGTTACCAGGTCGTACAAGACGAACGGCGGCTTTGGGATGAGGAGATGGCCAAGAAAGGCTAGCGACTCCGGATATTGGTCAGAAAGGAAGCCTTGATATAGGCGTGGGAATTTATCTTCTGGGTTGGCGAATCGAGCTGCACGGATTTTCTCCTGGTGGTCAGGGGCAACTGCTGGGTCCGTAGGATCACCAGCGCCTCGAACGACGGAGAAGTCGTAATGGTACCCCGAACACAAGATAATGGCGTCAATGTCTTCCAGGACTGTCCCGTCCGTGAGAGTCACTGACCGTGGCCCGGTTATCTCCTGCATCCCCGTCACGGACTGGACACGGCCATCCCGCAGGTTCTGCGCCAGGTCGTCCGAGAAGACGGGTAGACGATGGAGGGGGCTCTCAACAGGGCGCGGTGCCATGAAAGCAGGGTGTTTCTCCAGCCATGGGAACGCTTCCGACCTCTTGCTGGTCAACCCCTTGGCCATCAGCGCTACACAGAGTCGAGGCCAGAAGCTGCCGATTGTCCGTACGATGGTGTTGATTCGACGGCTCATGCTGTGGTCGAATGCTAGTCCGTTCATCACGCGAGGAAGCTGCTTGACCGTTAGCTTCTGGAGACTCAGCATCTGCGGTTCCAGGTTCAGGGAGCTCACGAGATAGCACTGCCCTCTGTGGCTGATATATATCTTTCCAGCTTCTGCTTTGCTCAAGAAAGTGGTCGTGTCCGCGCCGGTAGAACCGATGCCTACAACGACAAGATTCTTGCCTTTGTATTTGGAAGGATCTTTGAACTGGCGAGCATGGATTACTTCGCCGTCAAATTTCTCGGTTCTCTTGACCTTCACTTCGTTCTTGGTGTTGAGGATGCCCGTCGCAACGACAACCCGGTCGAAGGTTCTGACCGACTGGGCACCCGACTTCGTGTCTTGCGTGAAGACTTGCCATTTCCCTTCTGTTTCATCGCGCTCGATATGATCCACTGATGTGGAAAATTGGATATGCGATAACAGGTCGAAGTGTTTAACGTACGACTCAACATAGTTCTCAACGTCTTTGGCCGATACGTGTAGCGGATACTCTATCAAATTTCAGCCTCTTGCTCTCATATATAGCTGAAAGGACATTACGTGCCTGGGGGCATCGGGAAGTCCGTGAAAGCGGTCTTTCATAACAATAAGCACGTAGAGATCTCTTTCATATCTGGGAGGTTCTCACCATTTGCTTTGACGTATTGGCGGTAGTCTGCGACAAAACAGAGACCTGCTCTGTGTTTTGCGAAGCATGCCATGTCCCGCCCACATATTCGTTCCGCTCGAATGTTGTCACCTGTAGTCCCTGTTCGATCAGATTCTTGGTTGCAAGCAAGCCAATGATGCCCGTGCCTATAACACAGACATTGTCGCCGACTTCCGAGTTATCTATTGGTGGATGTGCGATTGTAAATGAATCGCTCGAGTCACCGATTTATACAACGTTCAATTTGCATTCAGTTTAACTAGGACATACCGTATTGCCCTATCTATATGTAATACTGTCAAGGCACAACTTCCATGATCTGCATCTTGCTGCAGGATTTGAGTTTGTCTGGTGCTTACGCCCTCGGTCTTTCATTTGCAGCTGAGGTTCGCGGCGCAGTACAGCCCAGTCAGACGAGATGAGCCAATAGTTTCTGAAGTATAAGCTCTAGAGCTATAACAAGCCTATAGTAAGAGTTAAAGAGATGATACGTAGGTATGCATTGAAGATTCCAAGGGCTAGGGTGCAGCCCATAGGGATAAGAAATGCGCACTTTGTCATCTACAAGCGTACTTTTGTCATCCATCTAAAAGCGTACCCTTGCCACAGTGAAACGAACAAGCTAGCCGCTCATTCGGCAGATAGAGGTGAGTTTCTCTTGCCAATGTCTATAATGCGAAGATAGATATGTACACCCAAGTAGGCTGCTTGTGCCTCTGACTACGCTGGCAGATATGGAATACCTGAAGATTCATACCAAAGCCAGCAGCGAGATATGTACTGGATAGGTGCCTATGTGGCTTTTACTTTAAAGCGTATTTGCTCCCTATGGGCTGCAGTAATAGGTCTGTGCCTTGCGACAGAAACGGGTGGACTAATTCGTTATGACTGGATGGACCTGAAGTAGCATGCTGGAATATGTTCAAGTGCTTCGTGATGCGCATGACCTACGTAATCAGCTGCTGTTAAAATATCCACGTAAATTATAACTTACATACCGTACGAACATTTGTACTTCTTGCGAAGCTCCATTTCTGGCATTGTATTCTGCATATGGTACCAATTGTGTATTACTACGGCGGAGTCCCCTTGAAATGTCCGAATGATGACGATCAAGCTAGACAGATTCGATCACCTGGGCAGACGATCATGAAGAGTGCACGATCTGAGACTAAATTCCACTTGTACGCTGTGCATGTACTCAGTTTCACGTCCATTTGATACAGTCGAAAAAAGAACAGAAATATAAAGAGCTTCCAGCGCAACTCTGCGCACACAAACCTAAATGAGCAAATCTGTAATGGCGGTTTTAGCTCTAATACCTAGATTTCGATCGAGATATGGTTACAAGACATAGGTTACATTCCTTCCCCAAGGTATCATATCAAAAAGAATTAGCCCGAACGTCACATACTCATTCTCGCCCTTCTCTCCACAAACCTCCTCTCCAGTATATCCAACAACTCCCTCCTCGCCACCACCGCCCCCAATGTCTCCCCCACGATCGAAATACCACACTCATCATCTTTCTCCTCATGTCCCCCTGCCACGCTCCTTTTCCTGAAGCTCACTCCCGGCTTCGGCTCGAAGCAGTTATCCTGACTGCGCGCCGCCCTCAGCTGGCAAATCTGCGTCGTCCGACACTCCCCTGTGCAATCTTCCTCCTTCCACCCACGGCTTTTGCGCGCGAGGAAAGCATCGAAGACGCCTTGGTCGTTGGTCATGACTTCAGTGACGTTGTGCCAGAACGCGGCGGTGAGTTCGGCGTCAGGGGCGGTGGTCGGCGGGCTGAGAAGGGGGCCGTAGGCGGCTTTGGCAGAGTAGTACTTTGTCCACACGGGGCCTGTGGTTTGGAAGGCGTTGTTGGTCATGTCGGCGATATAAGTTGTTGCGTCGAGGATGCCAAACGTTTCCGGGTCGACGTCGTAAACGCGGAACGAGGGCATCCCGGATGTGGGTGTAAGTGATGGACCGATATACGACGTTACCAGGGCGTTGGAGAACGTGCGGTGCGAGTAGTCTGCGTAGCTGATCTGGAAATGGTCGACGTGAGTGTGCCCAAAGAACATGGCTGCGATGGTCGACGAGTACCGGTTGACAATCTGGTCAAGGTAGTTGGACTGGTCGTGCAAGGCGTTCTTGTCTCCAAGCGGCATATGGCCCACGATGTAAACGTTCTCCTCTGCCTTCTCAGCTGCATCGAGCTCTTTGACTAGCCAAGCTAGCTGTTCGCTTGGATCTCGCAGCATCTTTTTCTGGTAGAGCCAGTAGTTCTGGCGATAGTATAAGTTCATGTTGAGCGAGATGACCCGCAAGTTGCCGTGGGGGAAGCGAGTTGAGAAGGCGCCCAGTTGCTCAGTATCCGCGGATGCTTCATTTCCAATCCAACGAGCCCATGTCGTTGATAAGAGGTCGTAAACCCATTGCGTTTTGTCGCCTACTGAGTTTGGTTGGAAGAGGTTGGTAGGATGGGCCTCGTGGTTCCCTGCTGTTCCATAGACAATACCAAGATATTTGTCCATCTTGTTATATGCATCACCAACTGGACAAATGTTATGAATGGCCCAAGACTTTCTAGACGATCACCTACTCTGCTTCTCGTTGTACGGTATCGACGTGTTCCAAACAGCGTGGTCAACAACGTCACCAGTGAAGATGTTGAAAGCAGCATCCGGCACTGTTTTTTTGATAGCCGCGTACAAGCTCTCCTCAAGACTGATAGGAGAATCGCAATTGTGATCTCCATTCGGCCCAGCCGGTGAGGTACTGTTTCCAGGTTTATCCTTTTCAGAGTACGGCCTTTCTTTATTAGCTCACGATTCTACATCTTGAAGTAGTTCGGCTAACACCCACCTGCAACATATTGGTTTATTACACTTCGTGCTCGACCCAGTGACATATAAAGGATCGATATGGATATCAGAGTAGTGAACGACTTTCAGTGGCGTCTTCCTACTTGGTGCTGGGCGGCCACGGGCAGGCTTTGCGGATGGGAAAGGAATCGTCCATTCCTCCAATTTAGGATATGCGCATAAGCCCATGAAGGTTACGCAGAACTGGTCCGAAGTCCTAGATCCAATAGTCATTCCTCTCAGGATATCGGCGAGGATAGGCCCTTCAAGCTTGATGGCCCCTTCGCAAACATCGTCGTCTTGAGCCTTGAGATGGTGAGCAACCACAACGAGCATATTTAGGTAGAAACGAACCCCGGAGAGTTTGCAAAACTCTTGAATAACATCGATAAAGGCACCATCGCCAAGTGTTGCGAAACCCTTCAGTAACAGCAACACGGCCTAGAAGGCACAAATCAGCTGTGATGCGTGCAACATCGTATGGAATGTGTTTCTTGCATGACATCCAGAGCACGACGCGGTCTTTTGGATCTGATCCCAGACGTCTTCCACCCAGTCTCTTGTTTCAATAGCCCTTTCGTATTTTGCGATATCTCGAGACGAGACGTGGGACGCTTGAGAGGCAAATAGAGTGCCCACCAGACCCAATACAAGGAGGACCAATGGATTCAGTTGCATCGCAAAGGTGACTGTAAATCCGAATGTATCTTATTACACTCAAGTACTAGTAGTGATGAAACTGAGAAGATCAGAGAATTGATATATTGGACAAAGAGGAGTAAATGTGAAGGACCGAAACACTTTCGTCATCCAGTTCTTATTCTTTGCGTCCGACGCAGCAACCTGCCCTGGTGACCACCAACAACTCCAACGGCAACCCCGTGGCCATCTTGCAGCGGCTGATCAGATGCGATACCTTGCTCCAAGATACAGCCCAAAAGGGCCGACGACGATGAGCCAATAGGAGAATGTCTTTAAGCCATGCGCCGAACGAGGCTCGTCCGCGACTTGGCGATGATAGGGTAGAATGTATTAGATTCGCTGAGGTTTAATCCGGACATATTGAAACAACAAACTTGCAGATGCGGGATGGAGGTGGCCAATTGCTGAGACATACGGTCCACACGGCGCATAGGTACGCATACATATCCATGGATACGGGCCTGATTGGATTCTGTTTATTGTTGAAGCAGGTTTACGAGCATCATATTCAGCCCTGATCTCTAGAAGTTCGAAAATATTCGCGAAATAATCATGATTATATCTAAGGCATCGACGCGAGCAACATGAGCGTAGATCAAGAAACACGAAGCCGCTCAGCAAAGTTCTAAGCCCTTATAATGATGTGCTTAATACGAACAGTCCAAGGTTCTCTTTGCGAGGGAGCATCAACACCAAACTCTCAATGCAACCCTGGAGAGTCAGTCACCCACACCACCACAAAACCAGCCAACACCAGCGTACTTCAATGTGTAACCCGCCGTCACTAGGTCGCATTGTGCTTTCGGCATTGGCCGAGTCTGAAGCACACACTGCCTGAGTTGTAGATGGAGGTTGTCGAATCCATGTATGACGATAATGCTCATGTGTGGAAGGAATCGTTGCAACCACCAGCAACCCCCAGATGACCTGGTCGTCGCGGTCTAGTTGCGCAGTCAACTACCTGGACTTCTATCCATCCACTGCCAGCACTTGATCAAGTGGAACAGCAAGAAAGGAAGGTCATGGGCCAATATATTGCGCCTTGATTGCCCGCCGACGTTCATATCGCAGTCGTATCAAACATCGATTGAGGTACCTAAATGCACTTACAGATCAATAGCAGTTACCCAGGCGAAGACCATCGTTTATAATCTCCATACCAAGGCTGTCAGTCGGCTTATACAGAATCGAGATGCTCTTATAATTGTTCCACCATATTACTATCTAGTATACAAGATCCAAAGTATTCCCGCTTTCCCAGTCAGATGCTCAAGCCTTGACATCCATATCTTTTACACGGATACACCAGTTGACATCCCGGCCGTAGCCGACAGCGCAAGTGTTCCTTTTGGTACACAACGACACCCTCTCCTCCGTTTATCCTACACTTCTTTCACAATGTTATACGAGCCCCACAATGTTTCTTGGCTTTTCTCCTTCGAGCCATCTTTCAATTTCGTCCCTTGCGTTTCGGTAGCGGGATTGGCTTCGCGTTCCAGGCCACCCGAATCTTCTTCGCCTTTGCTTCCTCTTTGTCGGCTTTCTTTCTATACGCCTCACCAGCGGCGGACCTTTTCCCTAGTTCGCCTCTCCAGAGCATGTGCCACACCTTGTTCCTCTGCTCAGGATCAGTCGATAGGACTTTCCGTCGGCGCCCTTTGATCTGGTCATAAATCTTCCAAGCCCGCACCGCTGGTAGTTCCGTAATCTTATATTGAACAGAGTGTTTGTCGCCGTCGCTGTAAAGTGGTTGCTCTTCATATTTACCGTTCACCTTGTTGCGAACGGTAATGTACGCGCAGAAGAGTTCAGACGACGTGGACGGGGTCTCGATGGTTTCCTGAGGATCCAGCGTTGAAATGCTGCTGACGTCTTCGTCCATGCCATCCTCCGCCTCTTCGTCTTGATACTCCTTTTCGGCTAGAAGGGATTCTTCTGCTAGTTCGTAGAGCACCCGTTCGAAAGTTCGCAAATCGCGCGTATCTCTGTCACTTTCGTACGCCACTTTCAGGATAAGGTCTTTCAGCGAAGATTCGCTCACGCTACTGTCGTTTGACTTGCCGTCTGCATCATCCGTAACAGGTGCTTCGGTTCCGTCTCCTTCTGACGAAGTAGCCTCGCTAGGATCGTCAACCACAACACTCTCATCCGGGTAATCCTGGGCTTCGTGGGGTTTGTTGCCGGAAGCGTCGACAAAGCTGGCACTTTCGGTGCTGGGATTTGGCATCTCCTGGGTTTCCCCGGGGGCGCCATCTGCTGGATGAGTGATCGCCGCTTCTACTCCAACTTCTGCGGTAAACAAGTCGTTCGAGTCTTCTTTGATGTCCTGTTCGGTCTCCTCAGCCTGGCCTTCCACCACAACTTCTTCTTGGCTCTCGCCAACTTCCTTGCTTCCTGATAGCTCAGTAGACAGTGCCTCGAATAGGGCATCCAGATAAGACTGACTCTCTACTTCAGACTTCTCTCGGAGAAGCCCACTCTGTTCTAGGGCCTCCTTGATTGCGTCTCTGACAGACTGTAGGCCTAGAGCATCGCTCTCCACAGTCTCGTCCACCTTAGCCATCAGTTCTTCCCAAGCGCTCAGGCTGTCCTCAGCCTGCTCTTCTTCGGCCGGGACCTCGTCCGTTTCCTCCGATTGCTCTTCCTCGGCATGCTTCTGCTCCTGGCCCAGCCCAGTAGACTCATCCTCAAGTTCTTGTTGACTGAGACCGCGGATTTCCTCTTCAAGCTCTTTCATCGACTCCTTGCTAGTGTTCTGTGTCTCCTCGATTTTTTCATCGCTTACAGGCTCGGCGAAGAAGTAGGTTAGAGGAGGATTTGTGGGCCGAGTTTCCACATGCAAACGAAGGGATTTCCCAGGGAACCGTTCTGTTGCTTTGTTCAAGACCTCGTTCAAGAGACAGAGACTAGATTTGAACTCGTCGTCTCCCACGCGCCGGTCGTTTGTGCCGTGCAGGGCCTCGTCCATCTCATCTAGACTGATATACTGGAAACCGAATATGCGCCGCGTGTTGTGAAAAGCGACGAAAATGCCATCCATTCGCCCCATGCGGACCTGCAATGAGTATTTGAGAAACGCAGATCTGATCATGTCGTAGTATTCTCTCTCAAATGACTGCCATGTGCCAAATCTGTCACGGATTTCATAGCCAACACCTTTCTCAATCGCCCCGACATCCATTCGAATCGACACAACCGCCCTTGTTTTTAAGTCAAACATACCAGTACCAGGAAGCCTGGGATCATGAGCATCGAGTTGCGAGCGGAGCATGAAGTCACCGAACGTAGTGTAATGGAATGCCTCCTCGCCGTTCTTCTCTTCATCTGAAAGTTGATGTGAGCGTGTTCGTCGGTACTTTTCGAACTCCTCCGTCGGTAACGTAAGAAGCTTCTCCATCGATTTACCGAGCGAGCTGAGAACATTTGCAGTGTCAAATTGTTTGTCGGCGTCAATTGCGTACACTCCGTCGTCTCCGAGGCGTGCAAAGGCAGCCGCAGGCCCTCGGGTCATCGCTGTGAAGTTCTCATGCTCAGAATAAAAAGAACGCGACAGGGATTTGTAGCTTAACGGCCGCCATCCAGATAGGAGGAAGTGGAAGTGAGACAACATGGCTGTCATACTGGAAGTTGAACCACAGTACTTCATGGCATGCTTGACGCTCATTTTCTTCAATCTTTGATCCTCTGAAGACGTAACGTACGCCTTCAGAGCATCGTAATCAAACTCTTCCACAGGCATGATAGACGCGAGATATGGGTCAAAGTTGTACACTCGAGAACGTGGATCCTGAAGCTGATAGACGCCAGGGTTGAAGAGAACTCGATCCAAATCGTAGGCGAGCTTGGGAACTTCAAGAGTTTGATCATCCTCCACGGGACGCAGCTTGAGTTTGTGGGGTACAATCTCCTTCGCAAGGACCGCTGGGTCCATCTTCTTTCGCTTGCCCGGGATCTCAATGGCCTGTTTAAGAGAATTCGCCTTCGAGACTGGGATGTCATTCTTTGGTGATTTTGACTTCTTCGTAGATCCCTCCTTTGCTGGTGGGTTCACATTCTTTGCAGGTGATTTTGCCTTCTTTGCAGACTCCTTCTTTGCAGACTCCTTCTTTGCTGGTTTTGTCTTCTTTGCTGATTTTGCCACTTTTGCTGATTTTATCTCTTTTGCTGGTTTTATCTCTTTTGCTGATTCTACCCTTGCTGCTGGTGCTTTACTCAAAGTCTTTTCGGGTTCCAAGGATTCTGGGGCGGAATCTGCCTTCGTTGTTGGAGGTTTATCTTGTGATGGATTTGTCTTCGTCGGCGGTTGTTCCTTTGCTGATGATGCGTTTCCTAGCTTTCCCATGGTTTCGGTAGGCTCCTCCAGGGAGCCGTCCTTTAATCTGTCCTTTAGCAATTTTGCGGCCGCCCTTGCCCTGATCCTCTGGCCTCTACTAGGTCGAGATGTACGTTTAACCAATGGTGCCACGTCTGGGTTTGCTTGCGCTTCATCCTCCTGCAATGACGCGCTCGGAACGTTCTCCTGAACTTGGAAGAAAGGTGCAGGATCTTGAAGAGCATCGTTGGCGGATGCAGCAGAAAATTGCTGCTTGAGTTTGTCGCGAAGCGATGTCCATATGCCCATACCCTGTCCTAGGCCCACTGAAGCTGAGTTTGAGTCCTCCGTCCGCGTTTCAGGCAAAGCACGCTGCTTGGGAGGGTTAGGTTCGGAGTGTAGTTGCGAATTCGTTGGAGTCTCTGCGATAACTGGCTCGTGCCGTGGCTCGTTTTGTTGTTTCTTGGGCTTCTTCTTTCGGTCATTGGACCTCGTCTGTTGCTCCCGAGGCTTGTCCTCTGACTTTTTGTTTCCGTAGACCTTGCGGACTACGGCTAGAGCCTCATTGAACTTGTCAGGCGATGCCCCTTCGGCAAGTTCCCGAGCTGCACTTAGCTTCAACTGCCTTCGAAGCTGTGCTACTTGAAAACGGTCGTGCCTTGCGTTCCTCGTCTTTTCCCGTTTCTGTTCATCTTTGCGATCCACTTTCTCTTCCTTTGCTTGTTCGTTAGGCCCCGTTTGCTTCTCCGCTGGGGGGTTCGGGAGTGTAGTCGGTTCTGAAGACGTGACGCCCGTGGAAAGAAGTCGATGCTTTGAATTGATGGTTTGCCAGGAACGCTGAGGATGCCCGTGTAAGCGGACGATGCTTGCCAGATGGCCAGCACCGCATCTGACACGAATCATTGAGGGGCGAGTTTCAGGCTTTAGGTGAGCAAATGCTGCACCTTCAAGTTGAAGTGGAATAACTTTCTCGGAGCTTCCTGAAAATAATAGTACTTTACATGCAGGCGCCACTTATTCCTTATCGATAGCGGCGATACTCCGGATTCCGAGTCACTCAGAAGCACGTGGTTGGCCAACAAGCGCCAGGCCTTAATTACGTAGCTACCTCTTACTGAATAGCAGCTGTCCGTCACCCAACAATCGACGACTAGACATCACGACGCCGATCCCAGCGCAGTCTCACTGAGGCCGTGCCTCTTGCTTCAGTCATGGGCGCCAGTGACTCCAAACTTGTCTTCAAGCAAGGCATCTTTCGGCTATCAGAGGAACGCCACATCCCTGCAGACGATTCCTACTGGACTTCTGTTCGTTGCACCGTCTCCACCATGATAGATCTATAGTTGCTAACATAGAGACTAGTTTTGGGAGCTACCTGAGTCCTCCGAAGATGTATTCAGTCTCTTCACGCCAGCAGATATCCGCCGAACCCGCGACAACGCTCTCGAAAATTTGGAAACCCTGATACTCGCTGTAACGTCTCGACTCTTTATACTACGCCATCATCCTTCCTTTCCAGATACCGAGCTTGCCCCCGAAAAAGATGCGTTGAATTGCATCCGGATCCTCACTCGAATCATACCATATCTATACGAGAAAGACTCGCTCACTACATGGGAAGAACGCTTCTTCTGGGGCCAAAGAAGGAAACGAACTCGGCAATCCTCCATCGCAAATGAGGTACTGTTCGATGAAGCTCAAGAGGAAGAGGTCAAAACAGGAACCGAAAGTTTCGAGCAAGCGAAGCCATTAGCCGAGGAGTTGATCGATACCCTCATAGACCTCTTGTTCTTCTCGGAATTGACGCTTCCACCACAACTCAACGGCCGATCCAAGGTCACCTACGCAATATGGCAGAGCGGCGTAGGATGTAACACGGCTGTTGCCACAACTAAGGAGTACGAGAGCAATAGAGCCGAAATATTGCGCCTGCTGCTGACCCTGGTGGGTCAGAGCATGTACATGACGGCAGGGATTCTTCCACAGAAGGGAGTACGAGCCTTAACTCATCTGTGCGCTTGCCCAGACAAGCAAATCGTCCTGTCAGCTCTTTGTTCCCTGCTAAACACGGTTTGTTATTCAATTCATACTGCAGAGAAAACTGGACTAACTGACAATGTTCAACTATAGACATTAAAATATAACCCAGCAAGTTGGCGCGTCCCGTACAACACCTTAGTATTCAAGGACGGAAAGCAAGTACTAGTGACATATGCGCTCCAATTCTTGCTGGTGTTGCTTCTGTACCCGATTCCAGAAGGGTCGTCGGCTCCATCGCAGAAGAACTTCTATCGGCACTTTCTAGGTCGACTGCATCGTCCCCAAGATTTCCAGTTCATCGTCGATGGCATGACCCGAATTCTCAATCAACCCCTTCAAGAAAAGACATCGTATCTCCCAGGAACGCATTCCTCGGGAAATTTCGCTCCTGAGATTCTTATGCTGTTTTGGGAGATTACGCAGTGCAACAAAAGATTTCGGTCCTTCATCATTGACACCGAGAGAGCCCACGACTTTGTCATCCTAACGCTGTTTTATGCGCTGGAGTACAAGAATGATAACGCCAAGCAGGGGGTGGTGCGCATGTGCGCCTTTCTATTACAAACCCTCAGCGTGGAAACCAACTTCGGCATCAATCTGAATAAGTACTTTGAGGGCCAAGACTCCTTACCCGTTTCTATAAGGGTGCCAGGGTTTCGGGGGACTTATGCCGACTTCCTCATCCATTCAATTTACAACTTGATCACGACGAGTCAGGGGAAGTTGACAGCGATATACCCAGCACTGCTCGCGGTGATCAACAACATTGCGCCCTATCTCGAAGGCTTGAGCAGCTCCAGCAGTCTAAAGCTCATGCAACTATTTTCATCTATGTCTTCACCTTCTTTTCTGCTTGCCAACGAATCGAACCACGATCTTCTACAATCTTTACTTGAGTCGATCAGCTCTATTATTGAGAACAAATATCACAAAAACCCGGAGATGGTGTTCGCAATTTTGAAGAACAAGAAACGCATCGAGGCCCTCCGCACGTTCACTCTGGAGAGTGGACAGGAAGAGATGGAGAGGAGAAATAGAAGGAGAAAAGAGTCTGCCGGTCCCGTTGATCCCCTTGATGCTAGCTCCGTGCGAAGTTCAGTTGACAGCGTAAGAAGTCCTACGGGATCTCACCCTCGGCATCCTGCTCTCGAAGAAGTTCCGGAAGACGGAGCGTTTGCAATCGGAGAGGATGAGGACGACAGCGATGATGAATGTAGACCGACACCGGCACGCTCAACGTCAAGCGAGAATCAGTCACAGAATTCATCAACAGCAAACATGGAGGACGCCCTCCCAACGCAGCTGCGAGGCATGTCCGAAAAGGCTCGAGGTAAAATGCCTGCTGGTATCAGGACTTTCTCGCGACAAAATAGCACGACCAGCCTGGCGGCGCCCTCGATATCAGGACAATCGCAGACGGGTGCATTTGAGCCGACGGCACACTGGATCGACAACTGGCTACCAGAACTACCGCTTCACACTATCTTGACAATCGTCCAACAAGTATCGGCTGTACTACCGCGTCAGGCGCTGGTGGAAGATGTAGCCTCAACGGAAACGCTGCGCCGTATACAGGAGATTAAAATTGTCGGCATGGACGTTTCTTCGCCTCGCGTTCATTCGTTTGAGTGGTCGCAGCTTGCCTTGGGATGGTATGAGTCCCTTCTGTGGGGCATCGTCTTCACCAGTGAGATGCAAGTTGCCAAGGGAACCATGGGGATCTGGAACGGAACTGCGATCAAGCTCTTTCGGGTTCAAGAAACGGCAGCGGCGGGACCAACTTTGACGTCGCCTCGAGGAGCGGTGGATGCTGTTGGAAGCAACATTGTCTCCCGAATCGGACAGATGAACCTTCGCGCGCGCCAGCAGGAAGCACGTCTCCCCAACAAAGAAGCACATGATAGCGTCGAATAATCTCTATCGACGCAGGACGGTTACAGATCATCAGTCGACGTGGAATTCCCTGGGGCAGTAGAGCCCAACGGGATCTCGTGAAAGATCCGCTCTCAACTAACTAGGATGAAAGTTGCCCCCCCGATGTCTATCTACCGCAGCTTTTACAGATGGCATCGGGCCAACGACATCCTACCACAACCAATAATACCTATCAGGCAGTTCATGGAGCCACAGCATGTAGATATGCTCCCAGTATCAGGGCCGCACACAATTTGAGTTCGTCGTGGAGACATACGGGGCGTTTGGAGGGTTGTGATTTTTTGCGATGTAACTAAGAGAGGAGAAGGAGGAGCTAATAGCCGTGGCGAAATGACGCGTCTCGACCTCGTTGAGGAAGCAGAGACCAAGATAGGTTATGCCAAACCAAGTTCAAGATGCCATCTCCAGCGATGTTCAGCCCATGTCGTTGACGTGGCGTACGTGGCGAGTGAGAGGTTGTGGCGTACAAACAAGCCACAGCCAATATTTCCCCAGGATCCTAGAGCACAGCCTCAACGAAGACGACAACAATCGACAGCATGATCCTCATTTGAGGGCTCTGCGCATCTAGGCAGTTGAAACTCGATCTAGACCGCGATATCCTTGGCGATCATTTCCGAAAACGACATGGATTCGTGTGCACCGCCACTGTTTCAACCGTCGCCGGGCTGGCCCCACGCTGCCACTGCATGAGCGGGCCAAGTGCCTTGGAGTAAGCCACAAGCCCGTCCTTAATTCGAGATTCTGGCGTATCGATGAAGCTATTTCAACCAGGGGTGGTTGGTTGTCACGGCGGTTAGCTCGGTCTCGTTCTGCAGGCTCCGAAACGAGGCTTGAAAGCGCGACTGATTTCTTCTGCTGATTTCCCCGTTGCGTTGCTGTTGTTTTTGGTCCTCTCGAGAAACCTCAGTCATGGGTTTCTAATCCTGCGCCACAGCTTATTTTGAGACCTCTGCTGCTGTGAACGCCTTGTGTTAGACAATGGCGGACCTAAATGCGAGAACACCGGGGACGTCGGGTGACGAGATCTTGCCGTATCGGATCCACGTGAGTTCTTCGGCCGAGACAAGGCTCCGGTGAAGTTGTGGCTGACGCTTTTGCTAGGTGTCAAGCAGATACCTTGATCTAACGAGGGAGAAGCTCGAGCTGACTCGGCTACCTCACGAGAGCTCAGGAGCCAAGTCGGAGGATTGGTGGGAGCCCAAGGCTCAAGTCGAGCCACTGATTGACTTTTGGTAAGTTGGTATATGCTTGACATGCCGTGGCCAACACGCCGATTGACGTGAACCGTAGGTTGGAGCAGTACTCATGGCGAGATGAAGAGGAGAAGCTCAACGCATCAATACCTCAGTTCCGCACCAGCTTCCGTCTCCCCGTTGCCGAGACGCCTCTTCGCCTTCACTTCATCCATGCTCGGTCGCCTCATGCGAATGCCGTCCCCTTACTCCTGATACCCCCGTTCCCCTTGACCAACCTTTCGCTGGGCAACCTCATCACTCCGTTGACTGATCCCGACGATGCGGGAGCGAAGCTGCCGTTTCATTTGGTCATTCCATCTTTGCCTGGCTTGGGTTTCAGCGATGCCCTGCCAACAGGCGCATCTCCGATTCTGGTGACGACAGAGATGCTGGATATGCTGATGAAGCGACTTGGCTACCAGCACTACATCGCCAGCAACTCGGGCCCCGCCGCGGCTTCGCCGGCTCAAATTGATTGGAGACTCGCCAAACATCTCTCGCAAAGATATTCGAATTCTTGTCTGGGAGTCCACTTCATCGCGCCCCCGTTGGCACCGCCGAAGCTTCAGTCATCGTTTGTCGAGTGGACCAAATGGAAGATAGCCAGTTTCTTTCATAAGCCAATGTTGGGCTACTCCAAGGAAGATATTTCGGCGTTGCAGAGAATCGAACGACTGGATGCCCGCGAGAACAAGAGTCCTGGCCAGATCGGTTCCCTCAGCCATGATGAGTATGAGCCAAACACCCTCGCTTACGCGTTGTGCGACTCTCCCACTGGACTCTTGCTCTATGTCCTGAAGATGCTCAGGATTGTGTATCCTCAACGAGATCTGACTCCTACCGAAATCGTTACGTTGACGGAGCTTATATGGTTACCTGGACCAGAGGCCACTCTCCGGTTTTGGGCGCATTGTTTGTCCCATCCGGAGGCCGCGAACGCAAAGAAGGCAACGCTGAAGCCCAAGGTTGGAATAACTGTCTTCCTTGGTGATGAGATAGTTGACGGTGAACATGCTGGAGGCCAGGCAGTCTTGCCCCAGCCAGCGAAGCTCACATATGCCTGTCCTAGCTGGGCCAATTCCCACTTCACCGTCGTCGACTCGAAGCGGATCGCTGGCAAGCCGGGATTTCTGACCCGAGATCGACCCGAAGTGATTGCTGACGGTGTGAGGGGCCTTGCAAAGGCGATACTGCCGGTCGATAAGAGGATGCAGGCTGCAGAGCAACCTGGCGTGGCTCTCCTCGAGCAAGTTGTTGTGGACGGTGGCCGCACAGCGGTAGCAGACCTTTCTGGAACAACTGTACAAGATACAGTTGAGACGTCGGCGGATCCTGAAGCCGAGATAAAAGGCAAGGCGGCAACACTAGCTGTTCCCAAGCAGACAGCTGGAGGAAGCAGACAACAGCCATTGATATCGCCCAAGGTGACCCAAGGGGAGAGCCCACAGGATGGCAGTGAGGAACGAGTGAACGAGGCAGAAAGCCCGGATACTGTTATAGGTGTGCCGACGATCTCTCCTCCAGCTTGAGCGGAACTGGTGATTGTTGAGGTTGACAACTTATACCCTATCGAGTGGCGGAGATCGATGCATGGGATGTTGGGGACGGCGGAGCAAAGGCAATGTTTATAGCTGTTAGTAGAGTCGAATACCCACATAAAAGACAAGAAAGCACAACGTTTGATTCAACCACGAAGGAAGGAGGGCCTCCCTTCAACTGACTAGATGGTTGTTAAATTTGAAATCCAGTTCGAGCTGAAGATCTCCTTGCGGCGAGTGTGACGTTGAGGAATGTGGCTGATACCAGAGGCTGTGGTTCCTTGGTCTGTGCTGTGTGCTGTGAGTCTCGAGCTCCAGCGACTTTAACGACACCTCATGCATCAACGTTCCGAGGGGCTCAGTCCAGCTTACATGTAATTCTGTTGTCACTCCCTCAGCAAATCAACTCCTCCTCCGATAATTACAGCTTGGTATTTTCTCTCCATCTGTCGCTCATTCTCTCTGCTTCGGCAGCAAACGGTCGCTTGCCATTACCGTCCCTGGCAACGATGCGCCCCGAACCCGACTCCTCGTAACGACGGACATCCCTCCAACCACCAGCATGTCGAACCGTTACGGCGGCTCCCGTCGCGAACGCGACGGCAATGGCTACGGCAATATGGGCCGTCCAGAGGGAGACTACGATCCTTTCGGAGACGGCTATACGAGCGGCGATCGGTTCGGCACGCCTCCTCCAGGGCAATCGCGCCGGCCGCCGCCCCCAGCCATCCGCAACATGCCCTCACGATCGCGCGTGCAAGAGACGAATGCCGAGAGACAAATCACCCAGGTGCTGGAACACATCAAGACGGAATGGCCGACTATGTGCCAGGACGACTGCGTTCCAGTGCAGCTCGCCTTGCAATTGCTCGACAATAGCTCTGTGGGACGCGCCCATGAATACGACAAGTTTCAACAGACACATACCTACCTCCAAGATTCGCTCAAGAACATCGTCCACGAACACCATCAAGGCTTCAACAGCTCGATCGGTACTTTCCACAAGATACAAGGCAGCATCCAGCTGTCGCAGAAACGAGTCCGCACTTTGAAGGAATCTTTAGCGAGCTCGAAGACGAGTCTCTGCGCGACCGATCCAGAGCTTAAGAAGCTCTCCAAAACTTCACAAGGCTATGACGAGCTGCTACAGACACTCAACGAGCTGGACGAATTGCGTGCCGTGCCAGATCAGCTCGAAGCGCGAATATCGGAGAAGCGGTTCTTGACAGCCGTCGAGGTGCTGCAGAATGCACTAAGAAAGCTAAGGAAGCCAGAGTTGGATGATATTGGAGCTCTGAACGATCTAAGGAGCTACCTTGCCAACCAAGAGACACTGCTGATGGATATTCTGGTGGAGGAATTACACGAACATCTGTATCTGAAATCCCCTTACTGCCAGGAGAGGTGGCAGCACTTGGCCAAGACTCAGGGAGCTTCTAACGAGGGTTACGGCGACGCAAAAGCAATAGCGCCGTTCCATGTTATCCTTGACGCCGTCGATGCTGAGAAGGCTGTGGTAGAAGACCCCACGAAGAATCCCGAGGGCGACACATTCTACTACGTCGGGTTGCTGGTGGAGGCGCTGAACAAGCTGGGACGACTGCAAAACGCGGTTGAGACATTGAAACAGCGGTTGCCAGTGGAACTATTCGGAATTGTCAACGAGACTATTAACGAGGTTGACCAAAGACATCCAAGCTCTTTACGAGGAGGCTCCGCCAAGACCGAGGGTTTACATATCTACGGCACGCGGGAGACCCAGATGCGCGCTGATGTCATATACGACTTGCTCTGGACTTTATACGGCAAGTTCGAAGCTATCGGTGAAGGGCACAGGGTGTTCCACGAGTCTATCAAAGTTCTCATCCGCCGCGAGGGAGCCGGTAACAACAGTGCCCTGCTTGGGAGTTTCAAAGAGCTTTGGAACTTATACCAGAACGAGATTCGATCGCTCTTGCACAACTATGTTACAACTGATGCAGACGTCTACCAATTCGACACACCTTCGACCGGTACAGCGCTCAGCGGAAAGAAGGATGCCATGCGAGAGAACCTCTTCAAATTTGCAGAAACGGATGCCAAGTCAGAGGAGATGGTCACGGAGTATGATGCCCTGGAAGGCATCATCCAGGCTGCGGTTCCCGGTCTGACCGGTAGCTCTCGAAAAGGGGGGGCCGACAGGAAGAACCGCTTCCCTGCTGAGGGGGCAAATTCGAGACGACCTGCTGGCGCTGGATATGGGAGCACCAACCAGGTGACCGACTCATACAAATCGCTCGTAGAGCCTAGCGTCTTCAACATGAGCTTGTTGCTGCCGCCCACCCTGGTGTTCTTGCAGAGGCTCAGAAATATCGTGCCCCCTGGGTCCGACCTCGCTACCAGCACACTCACTGCATTCCTTGATAATTTCCTGGTCAATGTGTTTCAACCGCAGCTGGAAGAGACTCTTCAGAAGCTAAGTGATACTGTATTTGGAGAAGCAGACGCGTTCCTGCAAGATCCGGCTTGGGGCAAGGTGGCACGCCGGCCTGTGTTCAGAGGAACCACGGCTTTCTACGAGGTCGTCACTGCTTTCTGTCGGATGCTAGGGACAATTCCACCCGACCAAGCTCTGAGCGGGCTTATTGTGACTCAGATGATGCGATACTATGATCGTTGCTTCAGCTGGTTCAAATCACTAGTGCTCAAAGCCCAAGACCAACCAGCAGACACCAGCAACAGCAGCTTACGAGCATCAGCCCGCTTCTCCCTGGATCCCGGGGATGTACACGAGACGATGAAGAGCCTTTGGACTGCCGACGAGATGGACTGGGAGCTTGCTGAGAAGGAGGTTCACCAGCTGATTGAGCAGACCAACGAGACGCGCTTAGAGAGGAGCGATATCATCCAGGATCGAGACTCCATCTCTTCTCTGTGTCTTCTATATACGAGCATGAAGTGGCTGGCCGTCAAGATCGGCGGCTTGAGACACATCACCATGCACGAGACGGATACGTCGCGGCAGAACCTGCCGCGGCACTCTGGTCGCCGATGGACGCTGATGAACGACCCAAGCAAGGCGACCGAGCAAGATGCTGTGTCGCTGCCATTGACGCAGGAGACGGTGCAGTGAGTCAAGCGTTTTCCGTGACCGTGGCACGAGTCTAACAGTAACTAGGGCATTTGACAGCATTGTGTCCTCCTTTGAGGAGCTTGCGGGCACGGCACTGCTGACGCTGCACATGGAGATCCGGTGCCGGATTGTGCATTCTCTACGTATCGCCCTTACGCCGGAAATTGCGCCTTACTTGCTCGACCAGGAGGTGAGCGAGCCTGATCCGCAGATCCTCAGCCTCAACGCAAACCTAGTCAACTTTGACGAGACCATCGTGCGGTACCTTCGAGACAAGGAAATTGCCTTCATCCGTACCGGTCTCGGCCTCCTCATCAACTGTTACCTAGTCAGCAACGCGTGGATGGCGTCGCCGATGAACAGCAAGGGCTGCGGGCGGATGCAGCTCAACATCCTGGTGCTGCAGCAGAACCTCAAGAACGTGGAGGAGGGCGTGGACCTCGCGCGGGCGGCCAACTACTACTCGCTCTTCGACAGCGGGGCCGACGCCATCGTCGACGCCGCGAGGACAAGGAGCTGCAGACGGAGAGCGACGGCACCGACCCGGACCACTTCTCGTACGACGAGCTCAAGACCCTCGTGGAGCTGTGCTACAGCGAGCAGATGGCCAACGCGGAACGCGGCATTGCGTCGGCGGCGAAGCGCCAGATGGGGGATAAGCTGCTGGGGCTGAGTGAGCATATGTGGCAGACGTAGGGCGGGAGGGGCCGAGCCATGCGACAGAGGTTATCTGTGGTCTCTTGGTTGCGGTGTTAGTTGCTATACCTACCTGGTAGGTACCATGAGATGTGGTGAGGTACTGACAGCAAGATGTTTGTCGGCACATGGATGGAGTTGGGGAGATGATATCATCATTTGGTGCTGGTCGTGTTAGTGTATCTTGATATTTTGAGCGTGCTATGAATGCAAACTAGACGTCATCTGTGCGATGAAACTGGTTGAACCACACAATGCCTCACTGAGTATCGTCCACAACCTTGATTCCTTGCTTCCGTCCATGCTGCAGCTCTCCATGGTTGACAGCCACGTCAACAATGACCCATTCGCCACAGCCAAACATCAGCGAAGCCGAGCTGCCACATAGCCACAGAAGCTGCGATGACCACCAAGCAAACCACGATCAAGCCCAAATGCGGGGGAAGCTTCCCAAACAAGCCCGGGCTGTTTCTGGCTCAACCTCAATCAGCCGAACAGGGGTGGGAGCGTTTGACGGGCGCCGAAACACCCGGCGTCCGAGAACGCCACTCATTGTACTTCGTATCGATGGATGAATGAATGGAGAGCTTGTGGCTGTGCTGTGGTGGACTTCTACTTGGTACGTAGTTGACGGGTGGCAAAGCCCCGGAGATGTATCCTTGAGGATGAAGAAGGGTTCCATTGGTCTGGTGGGGGTTTGTTATTGGGGCAGATAGGGGCGACAGAAGCAGGATTTCGAGACTGTTAAGCATTGTTAAGAGGGACCGGACAGGGGGGCATGGGGGGTCGCTTGAAATTGAGATTGAGATTGTAGGGCGACTGGTGAAGACCCGACCATGGAAGCGGCGGCTTGGCGGGTGGTCGAGCAATGCATTGCATCTCTTTGTATACCTAGGTAAGCGTGAGGGCGATCTGCGTTTCTTCGAGAGCTTCTTATCACTGTATCACATAACTCTGCTGTCTTTGGTACTTTGCTTGTCTTTGGTACTTTGCTTGTCTTTGGTACTAGTACTTTGCTTGTCTTTGGTACTTTGTTTGTCTTTTGGGTTCTGTCTCCAATTTTCTTCGCATCCCTAAATCCTTCAACAAGAATAACTTCCTACATGCCCCCTTGGTACCCAACCAAGCTCCACGACACAAATACTATAAATCCAGAAATAGGGGTGGAGAAGAAGAGGGCCGCGCAATGTTGCGCTGTGGTCATTGGACCGAAGCACCGAAGACCGGGCTCTGATTAGCAGAACCCAGCCGGGGCCGAGTCAATGAGAGTCGCGTCAGGTCTGTAACAATAATCTGTAACTGAAAATACCTATCTTAGGTCCAGATGAAGTTGATCTCCGGTTAGCGACGCGCCTGCAAAGATAAAGTGTCTCGAATAACAGCCATGTGGCCGTTGGGATAGGTTCGGAGAGGCGTTCCGCAGTTCAGCTGGCTGCTGCTGGCGGTGGCCTCTCAACCTCTTAGCCGCGGGCTCGATTTAGTAAGGGCCCTCTCCCTGGCCGTCTTGAGTCTCGAACCCCCCATGTTCTTCCGCGCCAGCGTTTCCAGCTTGGGATTTCTGGGGCATCGACATTGATTAGGGGACAGCCAAGCCCTGTAGGAAGTAATTGCAGGTTCAGGGCAGCGTTGGGTGGAACGCTGCCGAGGGGGGCGGGCCCCCTTTTTCGTGGCATTTCAGTTGTAAGACCGCCGAGTGTCCAACGAAGTAAAGGGAATGGATGTACCGCCCCATACGTGGCTGGCAGAGTCGGTACCTGCATAGATTGATGCACGTACGGGCATGTATGTACGAATAATTACTGCACTTGTTCGGCCCCGACAGCGACCAACGCTTTGATGCAGTGCCACGCGCCGTTCCACGGCATTATCATCCTCCATTGTTAGTGCACATACTAGCTCTAGACAGGTAAGTAAGTAAGTAGCACGGCACCAGATCCAAGGAAACAGGTACCTACGACCTCTAAGTGCATCTGTTTTGCCGATGAAGGTTGCTGCAGTTCTTAATTGCGCCGCGCGCCTCGATTTGTGCTGAAGCGGCCTCCACTCCATCTTCCCAACTCCCTAATCAAGTCAAGGTAACAACAGGATTAGTAGTACCTTAGTTAGTATGTACACAGATGATAGTGGTAGCTTAATATGGACCATGGATCCATCATTTCCTCCTTATTCTACTATTCAGTCCTACCTTATTACGCCTTTGCCTGGCCTTGTTTGAAATACCCTTGCCTGGCACGGCCTGACTCTGTTGCTTGGTTGCTGGTCGTTGCTGGTTGTCAGTTCCACTTCTTCCTTCTCATCTTCCTTCTCCTCGTCTTGTCCATCGTCCTTTGTTAACAATCGATTGTTAGTACTAGTAGTAGTACCCGTTGTGCTACACTTGTTCCATTGGTACCTTTCGACCGCCTAGTCCCACCGTCCTTCACCACCTCAATTGACGCGCAGTCGCATCCAGTTTTGCCCCTCCCTTCCAGGATATCCTTTCCATCATTCGCTCTTCACCAACAGCCAGCCAGGGACCTGACATTCTCCCTTTCGTTCGCTCTCCCCTTTCGCTGTCCCCTTTCCCTTTTTCTCCCCAATCGCGTGTCCCGTTCGTCTTCGCCTCTCCATCTCGACTGCCGAGGACCGCGATTTGCCTCCATCACTCTGCATCGAAAACCGTCGTCGTCGAAAACCAGTTCAGGGGCCGTTGCAACTGTACCAACCCAGGGGACTAACGCTCACGCGCTTGTGGCTTGTTGCTTGTGAATGGGCCTGAAAAATTCCACAACAGTCAAATCGAGACAACCTACGAAGTACTAGTAGGTACATGTACCTTCGTAGGCAATCAACAAAGAGCCACCCACACCAACACCAATTGGCTTCCATTTGGAACGACTCCAACCCTCTTTCTGCATCATCACCGCGACCCCCGACGCCTCAAAACACCACAAAACCAAGATACTGGACCCATCGATGAACAACAGCCAGCCGACCATACACGCATACAGCCACTTCACATAGACTTCAGCGCATCCCCACGCGTACGAGCGGGAAATAAAGCCACTCCAACGCTGTCAATCGCTGTTCACTGTCGCACCCCCTGGATTTGCGCCCTGTAACCCACGGACAGTGCCGCTGTCTCGACTGGCGCCGCCTCTCAAGCAACAAGCTCCGGCTCAATTCTTCGCGACCGCGACCTTCCGACATTCCGCCCCTTTCGCGTTCGCTTTCGCCCCGGCAACTCTTTTTCAGCCGCCCAGACAACTTTATTCCAGCCGCCCAGCAACGGGCTCTTGTCCTCGCTGCATTAAACTTCCTTCTGGCCTGGAGCCCCCTGTTGCGACCATCATGGCGAACTCGTGAGTTTCAAAAGCCCCCAAGCCCCCTCGAAGTCAACCCTCGCCCGACGCGGTCGCTAATGCATCATTCCGTGTTGCAGCTTTGGATCAACCTTTCGTTCCTTCTGGCATACTATGACCAGCTATGATAGACGTATGCCATTCTCGCTCAACTCCTACCCCTCGAGCGACGAAGGCTGACAGTGTTTAGATTCAACCTTCGATTCCCCCTACCGGACAGGTCGCCACGTTCCCTTGCAAAACGGACGAAACGACATCCTCACCGGCGTAGCGACCGCCGCCGACTCTCGAGCCGACGTCACATCGCCCTACTACGACGAGACCGGTCGCGCTTCGCCCTCACACCCCGATCCTACCAACCTTCCTGGTGGCGTCCCCTACACTCCTACGAGCCCCGTTACCAGACCCTATTCCCCAGGCCTGAGGTCCATCGCTGCGCGGAATGCAAGCCAGGGTGATGGCTTCGAGGTGCAGAGCCCCGGCGACGTCCCCATGCAGTCCTTCCAGGATGGCCTACCTCCCCCACCCCCGGTCCAACACTCCTGGAGGCGGATAGACGATTGGGCCGAGGAGAACTACCCCGAACTCTTTGATCAAATGTGTGAAGGCGCCACCAACAACGATATCAACGATCTCGAGCATCAGTTGGATTGCTCCCTGCCCCAGGACGTCCGCGACTCATTAGAGTGCCATGACGGCCAAGAGCGAGGCGGAAACCCGACCGGAATCATCTTCAGCGGAATGCTCATGGATTGCGAGGAGATTGTGCAAGAATGGGAGAACTGGCGCAAGGTCAACCACGAGTTTCTATTAGACACGTCAGTGGCAAAACCCGCAGCTCCCTCCAAGGCTTTTGGCGGCAGCAGTGAGGCGTCATCTTCGAGACAGCAAGCAGCGGCCCGCAACCCAGGCATGTGGCGTCAGGACCTCATGGCCCGCCAGAACTGCATCCCCCCGAACAGCGTTCAGAAGGCGTATGCGCATACCGGCTGGATCCCACTGGTACGGGACTGGGGAGGAAATAACTTGGCAGTTGATGTTGCTCCCGGACCCGGCGGTCAATGGGGACAGATCATTCTGTTTGGTCGTGACTACGATACCAAGTACGTGGTGGCTCGCTCCTGGTCCGCGTTTCTTGCCGTCGTCGCCGATGACCTCAACAGCGGCAAATGGTATGTGGATGAGGAGACGAACGAGCTCAAGCTGCGAGAGTTTAAGGAGACGCGAGTTGAGCCTCCTTATTTCAGCATTCTGCGATGGAGAATGGACCAAAAGTATGGTCGCCGGGCAGCTCAGCGACGGTCCATGCAACCGGGAGGGAAACCTAATTCACCGCTCGGATCTCGCTCCTCGTCACCCTACGCCAGTGCCGGTTCCAGCACCAGCGAGAACGGCGACACTCGCGGCCGATCAATGCAGCGTCTTAGCGGCTCGTCGCCATTGACGAGCCCCATGCGCCCGGGATACGGGAAGGCGACCCCCCTGACTAGAGTGACGGAGGAGTCTGCCATTCCCGAACTCGCCAGCGCCAACATCCAACCCGAGAAGCTCGTTGAGGTGGACACGCCGCGACAGAGTAACGAAAGCAAGGCCCTCCGCATCAACACCCAGACACGCGGAGACGCAGACCTCCTCGAGAATGAGATCCCTCGTATGAACGGCAAACAGCCACTAACGGTGGACGATACGATGAAGGATATTGAGATCTGACAAGACAACATGGGAGGAGATTCAATAAACGGCCCGGACGGACGACAACACCCGGCATAGAGACGAACGACGGCATGAAATCCCTGTTTCTGTGAAGCTCCACAGGGAAGAGGCGACTCTCACAACAACAACATAGTGAACATTTGGGCGTTGGACGGCGTCGTGTGAACAACGCAAAGAATCCTGACTTGTTTGTATTTTATTTTCTGGTTTTTTCCCTTTCGGCTGTGGCCCTCATGGCATACACAACCTGGAGGAGGGTACGATAAGGGCGCGTGAGGAAATGGCATACAGCTTTCGATATCTGATTATTTTAGTCTAGCCCTGAGAGACCGGGAGAGAAGATGGGTGCGCTCGGAGAGGTGGGAACCCAGCTACGTAGGGGAGTGTCCCTCGGGGATTATGTTAATTAGTGTAATATTAAGAAACATTACCGACTTATCTGCTGGGTGCTAGGCAGGGCTGTGTAACGTGAGTGATTTGAGGGAGATGCTGAGGGTTTGGGGGGTCTGTTTGTGTTGCTGAAGATGGTCATTGTCATCCTGATACGACCGGGTTAGGTGTGTGAAGGGTTAACACAATTCTGTAAGTAATTTCTAGCTTGTTGTGGTTCAACAACTGACAAGTAACAACATGTATAGAGTACTAATAGTAGTTCGGAGTCGGAAGGGCTAGTATATCCTGATTTGGAAGCTGAAGGACATGAAGTTTCGAGGCTGGCAAGCTGGAATCAGTACGTTAAGGTACCGCCGTATGTACCTTAGCTCCCGCGACTCAGTCCCTGCCGCCTCTCACCGCCCCACGCACCCTGTCTTCGTCCTCCTCGTTTTGTCCCAATTTGGGCTCACCGCGCTAATAGTGGGGGCCGTTGAAGTCGCGAAATGAGGGGCAATGGCTGGTAACGGGGGACGGGAGAGAAGAAAGAAGGAAGGAAGGTGCGCCAACCCAGACAATTATCGTGCAGCCCGTTCCGAGAGATAATTCCCCGACGGCCTCCCTCCCTTTGCCATAAAAGCGCCGATTGCAGATCCTCTCGGTCTTCATATTTGTGCTGCTTTCCTTGCGACTTTCTGCTTCTTCCAATTGCTCCTGAAGCATCGACATCTCAACGACCCTAGATTACGCCGCCCAATATCCCCCGTCCGTCACCATGGCTAAGAAGACTACCCTCAAGGAGTTCGAGTCCGTCTTCCCCAAGCTGGAGACGGCTCTCCTCGACCATGCCAAGTCGTACAAGCTGCCCCAGGAGCAGCTCGACTGGTATAAGAGGGTATGCATAAACTCCATCCAGTTGTTAGCCCTGGAAATCGCCATACTAACTACCATCGCAGAGTCTACAAGCCAACCCCCTCGGCGGTAAATGCAACCGCGGCATGTCCGTCCCCGACTCCGTCTCCCTCCTCCTCGGCAAGCCCCTCTCGGAGGAGCAATACTTCCAGGCCGCCACGCTCGGCTGGATGACGGAGCTGCTGCAGGCCTTCTTCCTCGTCTCAGACGACATCATGGACAGCAGCATCACCCGCCGCGGCGCCCCCTGCTGGTACCGCCAGGACGGCGTCGGCATGATCGCCATCAACGACGCCTTCATGCTCGAGGCCGCCATCTACACCCTCCTCAAGAAGTACTTCCGCGACCACCCCGCCTACGTCGACTTCATCGAGCTCTTCCACGAGACCACCTACCAGACCGAGCTCGGCCAGCTGTGCGATCTCATCACCGCCCCCGAGGACAAGGTCGACCTCGACAATTTCTCCATGGAAAAGTACCGCTTCATCGTCATCTACAAGACCGCCTACTACTCCTTCTACCTCCCCGTCGCCCTCGCCCTCCACCAGCTCAACCTCGCCACCCCCAAGAACCTCAAGGCCGCCGAGGACATCCTCATCCCGCTCGGCGAGTACTTCCAGATCCAGGATGACTACCTCGACAACTTCGGCCTGCCCGAGCACATTGGCAAGATCGGCACCGACATCAAGGACAACAAGTGCTCGTGGCTCGTCAACCAGGCCCTCGCCATCGCCACCCCCGAGCAGCGCAAGATTCTCGAGGAGAACTACGGCCAGAAGGACGACGCGAAAGAGAAGATTGTCAAGAAGCTCTACGATGACCTCAAGCTCAAGGAGCTGTATGAGGAGTTTGAGGAGAAGCGCGCCAACGAGATCCGCTCCCTCATCGACAACATCGATGAGAGCGATGGCTTGAAGAAGTCCGTTCTTGAGGAATTCCTCGCCAAGGTCTACAAGCGAAGCAAGTAAAAGAGACCTTTAAATGAAAAACACAAGTAAACAAGATATACAAGCCATGACAGCTGAAAGCCCACGTGGACCATGACATCTAGATAAGAGATACCTTATAATAAATGAATTGGGGTGACGATCCTCATATTCCAATCCTTCATTTAAAGGGAACCATCCCGTCTTTTTTACGCGGCAGATCATAAGTAACCAGAGCCAGCTCAGATCGCTATGTAGATCTGCGAGGTCATGCTATTTCAAATACATGACAGTCAGGACATAAAGAAAAAAGAAGAAATCATGATACACGCCAGTCAATACTGGTCTTATATGAAACACCAGCCAAAGTCGCCGTCCCGTGCCTATACCAACCGGCACGTAAAACCCCGATTTTCAGCCCCGTTCCCGACTCCCCAACCCACATAATAGCACACAGAAAATAAAGGGAAAACGTCATGGCTTCGTAACAATACTCGCTAGTCTTTTCAACCGCAGGCAAAACTTTCCAACCGCAGGCAAATCAAGCATACTTCAAAGTACCGGCGCGGCGAATGAGCGGCTCCCGAGGACGAGTGTCCCGACCCCGGCGTTCATCCAAAGGCATCGTCTGCTCACGGCGGATAGAGCGGTTCGGCAGCGGCGGCACGGGCGGCTGGT
>JAANBC010000037.1:0-115398 GCA_014621405.1 Stylonectria norvegica
AAATGCCTCATGCAACTTCAATCAAGCATCTTTGGTTCTAACAAGAGTTGACTGTTCATCCATATCATCCCTTGCAACACAGAGCAGGTTTGGGATTTTTAGCAGTAATTAGGTCGTTGTTGTGAACCAAAAGTTTCGAGTAATAGTTGTCGTTTGACGTTTCAAGCAGTAGTTGGTAGTATCGTCACCTCGGGATGGATGGTTCGAGTTGAATAGTTACGGAGTGTCATGTTGACCTCAAGGGCTGTTAACCACCTCAACCTCCACTGCTAAACGGACCAAACGACCGCCAAGTTCGCCCACAACCCAGCCCGCAACGAAACATCAGCTTTCTTGGGAAAGAACAAAAAGAAGAACATACAACAGCCAGTATTCCCCGGTCGTCACCGACCCGAGTACTAATTGGCCGCTTCTCAGCTTATCTAAAGGAGAGCGGACGGGATCCTGAGCTTTATGAGAGCTATGGTCGTATGTGGAAGACTGCGCGGACAATGTGGAATATGTGAGGCTAAAACTTGGAACCGCGGCATCAAAGCAGTTGTATCTGGGAACAGCAAAGTGGGATCGGGAAAGTGAGGCCTCGTGGCCAGATGGCTCGTGGCTGGATGAGTATGCTCGGGTTGCATCGTTAGGTGCAAACAAACGAATGTGGAAGGACTTCAATGTGCAAGCAGTACGAGAGGTGGTAACAGGAGTATAGATTCCATCAAGAAATAGGTTCATGCTTGCATCAATCTGTAAAACATCTCAGTGTATGCCCACTTAGAGCCGCGAACTATTTCCCTTTATTATACTACCAAGTTTTGCGCCGAACAGTGGATCGGAAATTTAATTCTCGCTTTGCGTGCGGCTACGACAAAACAAGCCTTGCCTCCTGGGAACCACCAAAGTTAGTTGGCTGTTACTGGACTGGTAATATGTCCCTTCCAAAGATCAACTTGCTTCGTTTAAGCCCCGGGACGCCTGGGCATCTGGCTGGGACCTGGGAGCATGGTTCCAATTGCCAGCCGCCAACTCTGCCTTATGATGGTCATTTGAGGGCACTAACACGGGCACTGGAGAGCTTTGCGTATGACTGCCTTTGCCGCCCTTCCGTTTCAACTTCCAGGCGACATATATTGACGTAGCAACTAAGCCGATGCAGCCTAACGTCGTCCCGATTGCAATGCCTACGGCTGCCGGCACCGAGAGCCCCGACTCGGAGTGCTTGTCAGGGTTATTTGGGCAAAACTTCTGCATGCCCCGAGATCGGAACTTGGTCGATGTCGTATGTGGGATTGTCACGAAAGTTCCTGGCTGGACCAGAACTTGGAGGCAGGAGAAATTGGACGTAGGATCGTGCAGGCACTATCAATGAAGCAAGAACAAGAATGAACGAAGAGTGAAATTGCATGGTAACTGACAGCTTGTCGGATGCGGCAAGTGGCCGCGCTTGGTTAGTTGGATGAAGAGATTCTTGAGTAGATCAAACCCCACCTCAGACCAAGGAAGCCGACAACTTTGATCGCCAAAGGTTTGGGTGGAGCCTGACTACATGTACTGGCACGAAATGCCTCAGAATAACCCAGGTTTCAAGTGAACTGAAAACGTATTCTGAGCGACACAACGTGCAGAATGGCAGAGAATCGTTGACATGACTGGCCCGAACCGTTGGGGGCCAGAAATGCACCATTATTTTTCACGTTGGACCAACCAAAGCCAGTGATAGAGGTTACGATCAGGCCAGGAAGAGCGCCACTGGAAGATGTAGCGGCCAAGGTGGTGAACTTGCTTGGTCTTCTCAGAGCTCAAGCTACTATCGACTGAAAATGCGTCGCCAATATAAATCATTTGACAGTCAACAGGTTAGTGCAGAGCAGAGCCCTAGATAAAGGAGGGTAACAGGCTTGATTCAAAAGTCCATGATGTAGTATTATCTATCATCAAACAGCGGACGAACTAAAACCTTCCAGACTCTCTTGACGATGTCTCAATTAGAGATATTGAGACATTGTTGTTTCAGGCCTTGCGAAGGAGAAAGTCACTTTTTCGGAACCGATGCTAGGCTTGAACCTACAACTAGCTATCCTTAAGTGATAAGTATGGTTCGACAGCAGCAATAGGAGGCTGCCATTGATTTATAGAAAATGATCTCAGTGGACATTAAAGTTTGTAAAATATCTTGCCGTCGAATGTAAGTCTCTTGTTTCATACTCATAGAGTATATCTAACCCAGGCCCAAGTACATTATACACCGAACAACTGTTGTGCGTTGCCCGTCCTGATTGAAAAAGCTTCGTTTCCGCTGGAGCTCCCGTACAGCGTATCGATGCCCGAGTCGAAGGCGGCTGCTGATGCAGAACCTGCCGCCAAAGGAGTCCATGGTGTGTCGCTACCAAACAAGATCTTCTTGTAGTCGACCCATCGGAGAATTGGCGGAATAGCCTCAGTGACGGGCCATGGGCCGGCGAGGTCGAAATAGAAGCTTTTTTGAAGCGTCGCCTTCATAGATGCTAGCGTCAGGGTGTTATCGGGATATAGAGAGCTGTATGTGATGATTCGGTTCAATGTAGGGATGAGACCGCCTCCAACATGGGGCATAATCCATCGGAGGTTGGGGAACCGAGTTGGAACCGTTGAAACGAAGAGATCAGCGAAAGTGCGGGCCGTCTCGAAGGGAAAGTCGAGCGTAGGCGCAGCGAACTGTCGCTTGGCAATCGGTCGGTTAAGAGCCCACCAGTCGGCTTGAGCGAGCTGAGGCAGACTGCCATCAATTTTGAATACCGCTCCGGTAGTCAAGCTACAGGGAGTTGTAGGATGCTCAAAGATGGTAACGTTGAGGGCGTTGAGTGCCTGGTAAACCGGATCAAGTGCAGGGTCACCAAAGTACATTCCGTACGCGTTGGACATGAGCACCACGCCGTCTGGCTTCGGCTTCAAGGTCGAGAACACATACTTGATCTCGGCCAGTGACGACTGAACATCAGGAAGGGGAAGCGAAGCAAAGTACCCAAACTGATCGGGGTACTGAGCCTTCAGCTGCGCGCCATAAACATTGACCTTGCGAGCCAGAGCAACAGCGGCCGTTGTCGACTTCTTACAAGGCGTCTGCAGGTAGACTCCAGGGCTGGAGATTGACAGATATGACTTTGTAATGTTGTTATCTGCCATGAACTGCAGTTGAACTTGGGGCGTCCATGTCTAAGAAACGTGGTTATTAGTGACTTGGTTTCAACTTCGGTGCGGTCCGAGTCTAAGGGGGGTGACTTACAGGGATGCTGGGCATTCCATCGGGGCCTGGCGTGTGTCCTGCATCTTTCAACGCTTGCGCGTAGAAGTCAGGGACGAGATGAGCATGGACATCTATCTTAGAGGTGGCTGAAACGCTCATAAAGGTAGAGGCAGCCAAGTAGCAGCTGGTAAGCGTAAAGGACTTCATATTGCCTGCCAGTGATGAGGCGAGGCTTGCTTCTGTGGAAGGATCGTCGGCCAAATGTACTACCTGGTAATGGAAGCTGAAGCAATTGGACATCGAAGGGGGGGGCCTGCATTTAGTACCTCCCAATGCAGGCTGTTTTGATTGATGTGTTGCCGGCATTAACGGTATATCCAGCCACTGCTATTGCGCTTAGCTGTTGGCCGAAGGCCGAGCACACGCAAGCAGATTGCTGGGGTGGTGAAGCTATTGAGCCATCGTCCGGCAAGGATAGAAAGCTAGGCCTGTTCCCCATGCTCGAAGGAGGCTTTCCAGCAGGCCCCAGGACACGGCTTCTCAAGGCGGCACGGAAAGTGGCATTCAATGTGATTATCATGGCCTTTGGCAACCCATGTCCATGTCACTGGGAAGAAAGCCACCGCGGCCTTCATGGGCTTCATGCACGAGCAAGGGGGATGCACGACTGTCTCCCGATTGCTTTCTGCAGTCGGCACCACCACAGGAGAATGAACAGGACCGCAGACTCCACAATGAACAAGCATCTGATGCGAACTAAGAGCAACTCGATCCGAGCCCGCGACTGCTGACAATAATTACTTATTCAAGAATGTCAGTTGCGTTGACGAGACAGCTTTTCAAATCTACGACTGCAAAAGGTAGATCTACAGCGCCTACATATACCATGGAAGTTGTCTGCTGGCTGATAATCTTGCGAAGCGAAGATGGTTGGATGGTTACACTGCCCCCTCCCACGAGGTGTGACCCTGACTTGGACGCTCGTAAGCGTCCAGCTAAAAGCAAAGCGAGGAGGCGAAGGATCAAATGGCTGTCGAACTACTGCAAGTTTCGTCCCATTGAGGGTTCGACGGTTGAATGACGCTACCATAGTATGTGTTAGTGCGTGTCGATCCCCGAGGTCGTTTGAGCTATAATATGACATTGGATATCCGGGGTTCGAAGAACCTCGCTTATTTATACGTACCATAGTACGTACTTGGCTAATTATCAAGTTTCTTGCCCTAATAAAGCAAATGTCAACGCTACCGACTTCCATCATCTTCCGGAGAAGTGGGTTGGACCCCGAAAGACGTTAGATGTCAACAACATTCGGTTGAGCTGTCATTTGTCTCGTTTTTCGATAGTCCATGGCATTTTCAAGAACGTTGTTACTTTAAAAACTACGTACGTACTTCGTTTCGGAACCCATTTACACTTCCAACTTCTGGTTCTTGTAGGACTCCTACGTTATCGGGATACTTTATTTTGCATAGCAGCTTCCGCTTGCGGGCCGATCCTCGCGTCCCGCGCGCCTCGTTGAAGACGTTCGTGGGAAACCTGTGTACATCTTTTGGCAAGTCTCGGTTGTACCTTAGTACGGTGTTCCGTGGCCTTTCTGGCAAAGTGCTAGTACTCCAAAAAGGCACTCGCGTGCTTTCATAGTGCCGGAAACCCTGAACATGGCCACATGCCCCCTGGTCTAGCATATTGCATGAATGGCAGAATCCTGCCTGGATTAGAAGGTGCCCCTTTTCCCTCCGATTTTTCGGCTCTTCCTCGAGTGTGACGTTCGCCTCGAAGATCTTCGATTTCCAAAGGAACAGCGTTCTCTTGTGTATTGCAGTTCAAGATGAAATGTGGCACGGAGCAGTTCGCCAAAGAACGCGAACCAACAACCCTCGGGGCGCCTGCAGTATCTGTTCCAGTCTAATGGCACTCTTGCTGATTCGTTGATTTCCAATGGAGATCCTTGAAAGGGATCTAGCCTCCAACAAGGATCCTCGGACCCCGGAGAAGACAATGGCTCGGATTTCGGGGTAAACGTGTACGGTTGTTTACTTCTTTGAATCTTACAGGATTCAGTAGCGATGACCCAACCGCCCGAGTGTTTTTCAATCCCCTGCCACCTTTGCAGCATGTGGTAAATAGCGCACGAACAATTCCATGAACGCCTGATACACCTGCAGATTCCACAACACCCCATGTCGATCTCCTAAGTAGGTACTCAGGGCATAAATTCTTGGAAGCGAAGCTAATCAACACTGCGACGGGGCTTCCGGATATTGTTACCGTGAAGACTAAGCGGCAGGGCCATGACACTAGTATATATTCCAGTCTGAATAGCGAGCTGTCACATAAGCACACCCTGAGTAGAACTGCCATCATGTCGATGAAAGGACGCATCCCCGGACCGTGTGGCTCACGTTGCGCTATGTCAATGGAACCCCCCAATAAACGAACAATACGAAGATCCATGTACTCGAGGCTCCAACAGCCCGGTTACCTTGTATAAGATCGACAGTCCCTCCACTCGAAGGATCGATCAAACTCTCTACCCGGTTTCGCGTTTGTTCAACCATCCCCAGTGCCAGGCATCTGTTATCCCTTCGCGTGAGATCCCGGCGTTAGAGACCTCAAGTTGGGTCTCCTGCCACTCTCTCCTCCGACCTGTTGGTTCCACGACTCACGACATCCACATCCACGACACGCCTACCATGTATGTCGCCGACATTTACGTCTCCCCACAGAACTACGCTCTGGTAGGGGTAGGATTCACTTTTACTATCCTTGCTATCATTTTCGTGTCTGCACGTATTGTCACTCGGGTGTGGCTGGTGAGGAACATCGGTATTGACGATGCCTTCATTGTGCTCTCTGCGGTATGGGTTTCAAGACCAGCCTTGAAGTAAACTGTCACTAAACTTCCTCATAGCTCGGCACTTTGGGATTCCTGATTGGAGCCATGGAGCGTGCGTGTAGACCTCCCCATCTTCTAGTGATCTGATGTCTGACAAACATTTTGTAGAGATTCGCTACGGTCTAGGCAGTCCCGTTAACCTCAAGACCCTCTCTAAAACGATCCAAGCAACAATGGCGAGCGTCGTCGCATACACGGTCTGCCATCTCGCCGTGAAGCTCTCGATCTCGTTTCAGTGCTTGCGCATCTTCCCTAGTGTTGCCGCGCGACGCATCTTCATCAGCTTCATCGTTTTCCTCTGCATATACGGGCCGCTCTGTCTGCTTCTGACCATCATCTCTTGTTGGCCGGTCGCAAAGTACTGGGACGATTCTATCAAGGGCAAATGTCTCGATAACCGAGCGACGCGATACGCATTTGCGGGCATCAACATTGTCAACGATATTGCGCTCCTGATCGCGCCAATGCCCTTTCTTTCGAGTTTACAAATTGCACGGAGGGCCAAATATGTGCTGATAGGAGTGTTTGCCTGTGGTGGCGGGTAAGTGTTCTACCTCCTACCTACACCTTGTCTTTGACATCCGGTGGAGGCTCGAGTCTAACAGCCATCCCCAGTGCCTGCATCATTGCCATTATCAGATTGTATTCGCTTTATGAATACAGTTCAGTTGCGGTGAAAGACCGACCACGTAAGCGACAAACTTGAGATTACGAGATGTTGGAAACATCAGCTAACCGCCTCACAGTTAAGGGAATCGACATTGCGCTTTGGTCGAGTCTCGAGTGCAATATTGCGATTATGTGCGCCTGCGTACCCGCCATCAAGCCCATGTTCAGCAAGGCGTTCCCTGGCCTCGTCACCTCCTTGACTTCCTCGAAGGGCCGAACGGCTGGTCGCTACGCACACGGCACCGCACACACCTACGACAACATCTCACGCAGCGTCGGTGTCCGCAGCGGAACTCGCTCGCATCTCGATGTCGAAGATCGGGGGATTAAGATCGAACAAGAATTTGAGATGCGGACGACGGCGGTTAGTGATGATAATGACAGCGAGAAGGACCTTGTTACTGGGAATACTGTACCTGCTGCGACAGGGAGCGGCAGGTTATCAGGATTCAAAATCAGTGAGGTCACAAGGGGGAGCTCAGGTTTACCACGATAGTGTGGTGAGGAACGGAGAGGATCTCACGAACTTGGGTTGATACATCAAAAAAAGGCGTTGAGGATGAAACGGCCGGCGTGTCACAGATAAGACCTAGTCTTAGAAGGTCTTAATAAAGCGCACTAGAATACTGCTAACAAACCTGGTCAACAATAGTTCTGACATGGCAACATGGTAAACAATAAGCATAAGATTTTAGCTAATAAGGGTGTATATTTTGCCTTTTTATGTGCCATTCTTTGATTGACAAAGCTACATGTAGAGTGTTTGTTGCTCTTTTAATGATTATGGCACTGTAATATTGAAATTCAGAAGATCGAGCTACAGGTAGGCTGCGGCATAAGGATAACCCATGCCGTTAAGTTTAACAGACGTTTCGTTGCTAGTGTGACAATGCTGACATACACCTGTCAGATCAGTCGGCCTTGTTGAGAAGTCAACACCCGACGTTTCCGCTTAGTACCCTACACATGGATCGACTAGACCATCAATAGCTCAGCTTTCAGTAGCAAAGCTAGAGCTGGCTCAAAGCCTCAAATATACATATGGAATCACACAGGAAACTCATCAAGTCGGCTACGGCGTCCAACTCCAGCCTTGCCGAGGAGATATCCCAGCTAGCCGAGTCAACCGACTCGCGACACCATGAGACGCCTAAGGCCGTGATCAAAGAGCTCCTTTTGCGGCTCTACGAGTCGATTGTCCTCGTGAGCGAGCGCGAACCCCATACACGCACAACTCAGAGAAGGATTCTGGACGGATATCGCACCTTCTTTGCCCCCATCCACGCCCTGTCCAAGTTACCTGGCGGCGATTTTCTCTCCGCACGTATGTTTTTGTATCTGGCCAGTGGGTTCGCCAACGACCATGCCTTACTTAGAGAGTTTCCTAAGGGATCCATTCAGAAGCGGACCGATACCATTGCAGACTTTTGTGATTCACTAGACGACGCTCTACTTGAACCGCTGCGGAGGATTTGGGCCGGCTGCGACAAGTTGGAGGACTTTGACTGGGTCTTTACTGAGTTCCCAGTGCAATCCTGGACATTGACAGAGTCTTATCAGTCTGGCACAGAAAAGAGCCGAGTTCGCAAACTTGCCCAGGTTCTCTCGCCCGAGGATCTCACAGCTGCAGGGTTCAGGAGAGGGAGTTTCTTGTGTGCAGCAGCGAGTAGAACTCCAGAAGACGGACCAGACTGGCAACCATTCGGAGGGTCTATATCACACGTTGAAGAGGAGGATACTGATCAACGTCAGCGAACACAAGTCGCTTCTGATGGCCCAATTCGTGCCTACTTCTCCTACTTCCTAGATGGGGGTTCAGGCAGTGACAAAGAGTGTCACCAGGTACAAATACTGCGGCGGTCGCTGCAGTTCGTCCTTGATGCACGGATAATCTCGCAACCAAGCCTAGCTGTGGCGAGGCGTCGTCTGGCTGGCAAGACACTTCTCAGGACTCGCCTCCCCCTTGAGATCAAGGGTCAGATATTGGATTACCTGGACGAGCCCCAATGGTATGCCTTTATGTGGCAGAAAGATCTCGCCACGACTTACTACCGACTCAGCCAAATGGGCTTTCATCCAGGATCCTAGATTGGGCGAGGATGCTAGAGCGTACCTGCATATGAAAGTGGCAATCTAAATGTCCGCATTTACAAGATAGGACACGTTCCCCTATGTTTCTCTTCGGGAAATCCTCGAACGTAAAGGATCAGGAGTTTCTACTCCCCTTGCTACTGTGCCGGGACAGTCGTCGCGTGAAGGCATACCGTCATGATCGACCGGATATATTGAACTTTGACACAAAGACGAAAAGATTATTTCAATGATCTGAAGATAACTTGGTTGACATGCCAACTTTTCGTGTCAGAATCATTTGGAAACACATACTTGTTACAAAAAGCTTCTCGGGGTTTCTCTGAGTAAAGGACTGAAACGCATTTGAGTGAGCATCGTCTGGCTGATATCTACCGTCAATAAACTGTGTTACTTATCTTGTACGGTGCAAATCAATCATTTGAGGCTCGGCTACTTCCAAGACAGTTCCCAACAACAACTTAAACACATCTCCCAATGTAGGTTGGTGAGACAAAGTTACACAGCTACCATCACACGACGAGTAGCAAGTTACAGCGAGAGCCTGCTTTCTTGGAACTATCATCCCTCATGCGTTTTCCAATTTGCGCTACGCTTTCATATTCTATATAACACCAGACCTGCTCAGTAGTCTTGGCAGTCGGGAAGTATCTCAAGTATAGAAAGTTTCCCTCTTCCTTCCAGCCAACACTATAAGTAGAGTCACCTATATATAGCAACACACCGTGACTAATTCCACGACCTTCAGCTTTCAGAATGATCTGTAATAAATTATGGCACCACTCAGCACCCACAAGGCTGGCAATGGCCCACGTTAACAATGCCACAGCCCTAATTCGACTATTTAACTGTCAGCTGTTCAAGCCATGCGGCATGGCGTTACAAGCGCACGCCCAAGGCAGAGTAATCCCATCATGACACCGTTCTTATTCAGCTCACACAATTACCTACAGCTGGAGCCCGTTTTTGTATTTCTGCTCTTACTGTTTGTCCTCGCTGTCTGGTAGTTGGTACAAAATTAGCAAGAGAGATTAACCCAGATGTTTCCAATTTAGGGGACTCTTTTCAACTTCTGTAGGACTAAGAGGTGATGTTGGGTCACCTCGGCATTTATCTTGCGCCTTACTCTTCTTTCAGCCGCTCCCCCTCCACCATAGTCTTCGTCGAGTCAGCTCGGCTTTTTGACGAAGACTTCATTCGCTACTACATTGGGCACGGTCAGACTAAGCAAGCCCAACTTCAACAACATGCATGCACAAGCAATAGTCCATAAACTTCACATTGTAAGAGGTCGCCTTGTCTCGTATTCCTCTTCCCCGCATTTGACAGCTGTGCTGTTCTAGGGGGCGAAGCCACTTCGTGGGCTGTGTTTGTACTACTTGGCAAAACTTGGTCTTACTCGTTTTTGAAGTCGTGGCCATGGTCATTTGGCAATCTTCCGCAACTATCGACGTCAAACTGCATGAAAATGGCTTTGCGGTAAGCACTTGTAAAGCGAGAGCACTCAATTGTATTTCTCCTTGCAAATTGATATGACAGAGCCATGTGCAAGATGTCGGTCACACGTAATTCCCACGATCAGCCGTACTGTAGGGCTGACTCGGCTAGACAAGTGTGCCAACCGTCTTTAAGACCAAACCCTCGAGGGAGACGGCGAGACACTTCTATCATTCTCCTGTGAGTATATAAACAGCGTCGAGTTTTGGCAAATGTCCTAGCCTCTCCCGATGACTCTTGCATCTACAAATCTGCCACAAACCATCATAAACCTCTACCACAACTCGTTTCACTTTCTCTTACTCTTGTATCTCAAACATACAAGATGTACCTCAAAGCCGTTCTCGCAGCTTTGGTTGCTAGTACCTCTGTCCTCGGAGCCCCGCTGGCTCCCCGCGATGACAACTACTTCACCCCATCTGCCATCTGGAAATACAATGTCGGCACAGGCGCCATCTCAGCAACCGACCATGGCTTGGTATCCAAGGACACCAACAACAATGGAAACGACATCACCACCCTTATGACCATTACCTACCCTGATGAGGTCGCCGGCAAGAAATGTCAGTTTGCCTTCTACCTGGATGACACGGCTACTCTGTCTGGAAGTGGTAAACTCGATATCTTCACGAGCAATAGCCCAGCTCCAGGCCCTACCAGCGGCTGGGGCCCGGGTAACCAGCGTAACAACAATGTAGGCCGTATTTCGGCCGTCCTTGGTGGCTTCGCTACTATCGATGCAAGCTACGACGTCCATCTCTCGGAGGTATTGGATTGCCAACCGCCAGGAACCGTGGAGGCGTTCGAGCTTGTTGGGGTCTATGACAATGATGTTATTTCTTGGGACCCAAACGTTGCCGGGCCATGGATCTACTACTCCTGATGCGCCGCCGCGCGGTTGCGTTACTCTGTGTGCTTTCGCTTTATCTTCTCTACTCTCGTTCAAATGTCTTTGGACTCAGCAGTTTGTCTTGTTCTTGAACCATCCGAACACTGTAACGCTACTAGTATCTTCTTATCTATTTGGTGGCCCGTAAATGGAAGCGGAGGCTTGGAAGTGTTGAAGGCCTAGGTTTGCTGTAGCTATTACCTTCTTTTATTCGGTTGAATCGAAAACTTGACCTTCGTCCGCATGACTTGGATTTAATTAATACATGTAGCGCAATCGCTGTTTCAGTTGCTAAGATTCAACGGATTTAACAAGTATCTACTGATCGTGACATCTGATCGAATGAGATTCACAACGAGAAATCAAGAGTTACTATACTTGATACGGATTCCATATACAGAACACATCCATTTCAGACATGTACCTATGCAATAGAAATATGCCCTAGGGGAAGTCGGCTCGAAAATCCTGCAGCCTAACCCAGCCAGTTGTTGGGGGTCCATTGAACCTGTAGATAGCATGTTAGTGGTATGCAACAGCATCGAGTACATATTTGATATACTCACATAGCTTGGGTTGATCTTCTTCAAATCACCCACACCCAAGTTGGCGGCATCAATGGCGATCTCGTGCTTGATGATCTCGATCGCTCGCTCGATGCCTTCAGTGCCGAAAATGTTGGCATACATGAAGGGACGCCCGATTCCCACAGCTTTAACGCCCAAAGCCAGCAGCTTGAGCACGTCGGCGCCATAGCGGACTCCACCATCGGCGTAGACCTCAATCTGTTTGAAGACTTCGGGTGCTCTTTGGTGGATCTCAAGGGCGACCTCGAGGGAAGACGGGCTGCCATCGAGCTGTCTGCCTCCATGATTAGAGAGAATGATGGCGGGAACCTTGTGCTTCACAGCAAGTACAGCATCTTCCACACTGCCGATTCCCTTCAGTATAATGGGGAGGTCCGTCATTGTCGTCAGCTTCTTGTAGTAGTCCCACTGCAGTCCACGAATTAGTCAACACCCCATCATATACTCCAGCACAGGTTATCAGGTCATTGGGGAGTAAAGGCAAGGAAACCAACCGTTTCGAAGGAGTAGCTAGAATCACTGTGTTGACCAGTCAGCAAACTACTTCCCAGGCGGACAGCAGTCTTCCTTACGCCGAACCAACGCCAAATCGAGCAGCGCGATGTCGGTTACCGTCTGCCGCAGAATCGGCAGTCATGATGATAGCATCAGCTCCAGCTTTTTTCGTGCGATCGAAAAGGACCTGATTATCTGTATCGTTCGAAGAAAGGTAAAGCTACCGCGGTTCGTTATTAGGTGCTCCCATTCGTGTTCTTAATGGTGATAATTACCTGCTGGAAGACAACCTGACCTTCGGCCTTGGCGGCGGCGATCTCTTCAATGGTCTTTGTAGCATATAGTGCCGGCTATTGCACTTTTAGTACAGCATTTGGCAGGTCGAAAGACTGGATCTCACCATGTAAAGAATTTTGCCTGCCGCAGCGCCCTTGACGAGGTTGAGTTCGCCATCTGGGTTGCCGTAGCCGCCTCTGGCACAGGGGCTAATGAAGATGGGAGCTGAGAAGTTATGTCCCAGGATTGTCGTACTACGAGAGCAATCAATAGAAGTTCAATATGTGATTTGTCAAACAACGTACGGAAGTGTGCTTTCGATATTGGTGATATCAACCATGACTCTAGGCCTCAAACGGTAACGTTGGAAGACCTCAAGGTTGTTTCGGTAGGACCACTCTCCAGCGGCGCCGTTACGATAGTAGGTGTAGTTCACGACCGGCAGGTAATGTCTTGCCGCCCAGTCAAAGTCTGGCAACCCGACCATGTCGCTCAACTCTGGCAACTGTCCAATGGGCAGGTCTCCGAGAACCTCGTCAATGCCTGTATCCGGCTCGTTAAGGAACGGGCGGGCTGCGAAAGCACCCGTGGCCAGGGCCGCGGTGAGAAACTGGCTACGCATCTTGAAAGAGTGGAGGGTTGGAAAGGAGAGACTGAGGTACGATCTGCGTGCCTTGCAGGATATGATCTATAACGGCAACCTTCTCGGTATATATGTGAAGACGTGTAAGCGGCAGTGGAGCAGTCAATCACTCACCGGAGACCGGATGAAGCATGATGCAAGATACACTTATCCATGGGCGGCCGACCCTTTGTAGAACTGCCGGGTTTGAGATGATGACTACATGGGGCAGTGTCTAGGAAGCTGTTCCTCAAGAAGATAGCCATCTTGGCAGTAGGGGAGTTCCGTCCAGGGCTCGCCGGTACTTGGGATTGAACTCCCGGAGCAAACGCCTAATCGGGGCTCTAGTCCTGTCTCAGCCGGCGCCATGGATCTGGCCGTTGCACTCTAATAGTCTATTTGCCAAAGTTCCAAGGCGTGCGGCGCAGCGATGTTACGAATAAAGTTATCAGATCCATATTAAGGCGGCCCGATGCGATGACGAAGTCGCCAAGACCCGGATCACTCATGCTCACATAACCAAACCCACACCATTCTGTAAGCTAGAGTCGGAAATTCTATGTGGATTACTTGGAAACCATTGTGGAATGCTGTTTAGCATTGCTTGCTACGTATTCTTCCACCTTCATGTTGCAGAACATGTTTCACACTCGCGGCACTGACTTGTTTCGAGATTTGCATTACTTGCTTTGTAGCATTGTAACCCAAAATTGATATAGACGAGACCGCTGCGACCTAGCACTGTCTTTTCCTGTCCTTCGATCCATTCGCTCTCGCCGTCGTTAATATGTTGCTATCTCATGGCTCGGTGGAACTTGCACGCCCCATGTTCAGCGCGCATGAACCGGAGTAGGAATGTACCAAAACCGAAGGTGATGAGCGATTTGTTGGGAATCATGGATCGGGGTTGGAAACCCCGACTAAACTAAATATGAGACGATGAACTATTACTAAACTTGTAAGATGCACGGAATATTTCACTGGCCTACCTTATGCAGGGACAAGGTGGTATCCGGGAAGCTCACTCCCCTAGTCCCAGGCCCCATTCTGTGGATATTCGGGATGATGCGCTTCCGCCTCTTAATTAAACAGCCTCAGAAACATTGCTATTGAACATTATTTAAGGTTTACTACATTTGCCATAATAGCATAATGTTTTTCTCTTTTTGCGAGGTAGAGAGAACTCCAGAATTTCTGTTGAAACTTAGCATGAAGTAGGCGGTTTGGCATGGTTTCACATCTATCGCATATATAACCCGATGGAAGAAGAGTGATAAAGCGGCTATACTTGATGCTAAGACAGTTCTCAGCTATTTTGCTTTGAGAATGGTATATTTCAGGGGTAAAATAGCTAAGGTTATCTGACCATCTGATTAGCAAAGATCACTACTTAAGACTTTAACAAGAAGCTTGCTAAATTACTAGGCATATATAGTCGTGTTTATCGTCGATCCTATATCGCCGAAGTCCTGTTTTTCTGATTTCGAAAACCGTGAGGGTAATCTAGCCACCCAGTAAGCCTCTCGAAACTCCAGTGTTGAAACGTCCTAGCGCGCTGGGGTGCCCGAGGTAATTATTGCGTTGACCTGTTTGGTTATATTTTGCTCGCCGGCCTTCATTTTAATCGTAAGACATAGGAGATGGTTGTACAATCTCGTGTGCTTCTCCTTGTCAGAGTTTACCTTCACACCAGTCAAGTGTATAGTAAAACACTACTCCTCCTCACCAGACATGGACCCATCTTGAGAAAATCCAAGCAAAGACCTTCATAAATCTCCTCGTTAAACCAGGGTTTTTATATTTGCCGCTGCACGAAACACGGCAGTTGCATCACGTACGAAACAAGCTCACAGCCCATGGACCGCCATTTGCGGGATAATACGTGAAATCCTTATAGGCGACAGTATCGACAGACCATGTATTGTAAGAAGCTCTACGACATGGTGCAAAGGAAGAAAACTTTAGGCCGGAAAGCTCACGAGGACTTCTTCGAGAACTGGGGTCATTACATCACATATGCGACGACGATATTCTCGTCAAGTATTGGTGGCATCCTGGTAGCTCGATAATCTCTTGAGGCTGGGTTAGTAGTATGAACATCTCTGTCAGTGCCATTGAAGACTTTGGTTCCTTGCGCCGTCAAACACGACTAGACGCATAATGCGCAACCCACTGAGCCTTGAGAGAGACTCCCCAATGCTCTGTCAATCTTCTTCGAGCATCTCGAAACTGGCTGTATTGAAACGTACGCCTGCCAGGAAATTGTAGCCAAACGTAGCTTGCGGTCCGACTAAAGGCACAGGTCCATCGTGGACTTTATGGCCAAGATCGAACTACTACAGTACCACGGAAACTCTCAACCATTCTTCATCCTTTGGTATGCACGCTGAAACAGGTAGTAGAACCTATCACAGTTCTTGAGTTATTGGGCTTGGCTCTTGTCTTACCCCATTTAAGCGGGTGTGATTTTTTCTTTTACCTTGTGATCAAGTCTCCAGAAACTCCCTCTTCTCAGTCGTCAGCCAAGAACATAGTTGTCCCGTACATGTCTAAACGGTGCAGTAGTGCAGGTAAAATTGGCAGCTATCCCAGATGGCTGAATGAAGGCCCAAATGAGCGCTTCCAGGCTTTTTTCCTGGGCAGCAAATCAGTCAGCGCCAAACTGAGTCAATGCAGTCAATTAAAGGTGACAAGACCATCACGTAGCTGATATGGGCTCTTCAGTAGGTCTTTGCCACGACTGCGACATCTAGGGGATTATGATACTTATAAAAACTTTGACTGTTCTCAAATCATCCGTCCAAATTCGATCTGGCCGGCAAAAGTTCCAACACAGCCCATGTCCTGTCAGCTTTGCGGGTCCAGACGCGGCAGTGCTTATAAGCGACAAGCGATGGAAGAGACAACCTCGCCACTTCGCGCAGTGACCTCGCGCCAAACACAGCGAGGCAGATTCGGCTCGCGTCTACTCCCGCTCGGACTAGGCTTATGGATGGAAGAGGTGGACAGCTCGCGATCCGGCGGCTGTGAAGGCGAGCCGCGAAGGAGTCTGTGAAAGTCAAATTGATGAGACTGCACCTGGAAGAGAGGCGAAGATGGCTGACATAAGCTACCTAGTCCAGTCAAATTAACTTTGGCTAATCCCACCTTAGCCAGCGCTTTTGTTGCTGACATCCGGATGGGAAGATGGCGATGTTCCGCTGTGTCCACCTTCCCACCTTCACAACTCCACCAACGCCTCCACGATGTCCCACGCCTCACGATGTGACTCTTGCTCCTCCTCATGTCGCCTCACACGTAGGCGCGATATGGCGAGCGCTCTCTGCGGCCGCAACGCGAACCCCGTCACGAGTCAACTGAACTGCGCAAGCGCGTCCCCGGCGCAAATAGGTTCCCCCATCGAGATCAAGATCAGAGTCCTGGGCTTGGAGTGCCAACGCGCGGGCTGGAAGACGATCTTCACAGGGTCTTCTATGACCAATTTCGATCAATGCTTTCGCTCGAGCTATCTCCGCGCTTCTGCATCGTTCCTGGGCGCCATGGGCGCGTGAATACCCGCCGCTCGTGAGCCATGGCTCGATATGGCCAACTGCGCCTGTTATGTAACGCGAAGGATTAGATCCTTGGAGGCTAGGTGCACCCCAGACTTCTTGGGCACTCCTTGGTCTGCATCAAAGTGAATTGAACGAGGCTTGAAAGATACTTGATCCGTTTCGGGCTTCCAAGAAAGTATCGAGCTCGGTCTGTTCATCGAAACGCCGCCACCTGTCAGGGCCGAGTTCCGACGTTATATGCAGCTTGGCGAAGCTGACGTAGATCTACTGGGGTCTCGGCCGAAGAGACGGTCAGATGCGTAGGGCTGATGGCTTCGAACGGGGCGCTATCTCGTCGCTCCAGTGCTTGTTGGTCTGCCTCTGCCACATCTTTGCCCAGGAACACCCCTGCTCGAAGGCAGGTTGAACAGTCGGCCCTTGATAGCCAGACATCGGACCTAGTGGTCCCTTCCAATCATGTTACCGAGATGGCCTATGGAATCGCTGGATCTGACTCCAGCTGAGCCTCACTTCAGCCCTGTCCAGCATGGCTTCGCGGTACCTCTCTTCCGGTCATGTGGGTTATCAGAGCTTCCGAGCGGGAAGGATTTCGAAACACATCCCTCACTTTGCCTTCCCGCTGAAAAGATCCAGTCCAACAGCGTCATAGTATTCTTTTCCAGGATCACAGAAATAGCTAGTTCTACTGCTAAATCTACCATCCTGACACCGATCAAGCCACTAGAGTTCTTCAGAGGCCAGCTTCGGAACAGTGGCAGGGTAAAGATATCACTCGCCAAGCCTTGTTTTCCTCTTTCGCTCTTGCACTGACAGCCGAACCAACCTCTCAGAAGGGGTTTTTACTCGGAGATGCATTATCTCGCCACGCATCCTGCCTCCGATCCTCCTAGGCGAGGAAACTCCACTACAGAGGCCTTGCACTGACTTTGGAATCATGAGAGTCTCTTTGGGTGATCTATCCCCAGCCCATGTGGTCTTTCTCAGCCCTGCGATCTCTTTCAGCCCTGTGTGATTTGCCATGAGCCCTGGTTTGGCTGCTGAGAAGTCTTGATACGATTATACAGAAGAAGATGGGGAAATGGGGGCCAGGACAGAAGAGTGTATGAAAGAGATATAACTTCGGTCAACTTCTCCTTCGACTCCAGCACCATAAGAGTGTCACTCAGATCCGTAAAGTCTCTACCGATTTGTATGGAAGCTTACAACTTCGAGATCATCACCCCTATAATCCAACCTAATCGTCGATTTGCCACCATGTCTTCCCGCCGCTCCGGGGGATCCGGGTCCAAGGGGATCAAGAAGTCAGGACGGTCCGCAGTGAGTACTATTACCACCATCCTCTCTAGCCAGCGGAATGCTATTTAGGCCCGAGCCCTTACCATACTCGCCGTCGCCCCTGGATCTTTCCTTCTCCTCCGCCATGGCCGCCGCCCTTCCCTCTACCCCATGAAACCATCCCGGCTGACCATTAGCCAGCACTCCCTCCAACAGCTCATCCAGTCTCTCTCAACACACCGCGTCAACACCCTCACCGAGCTCTGCCGTATCGAGCGAGCCGCTGCCTCCTGCGACAATGAGGCCGACGCGCGGGCCTTCCAGGAGCCCATGACGGCCTCGTGGGTGCACTATGTCACCAGCAAGCAGTTCCTGACTGAGCTCCGCGGCCTGACGAGGAACTACCCCTTCAGCGGCGAAGTCGTGGCCGACGCCTACGCGCGTGTGCTGGCCGACCCGCAGAGCAACCGCAGCTGGAACCTGGCCTGGTTGTGTCTGGTCAAGATGCGCGAGGACGGGCTGGTGGCCGAGCATGCCGCCAGCCAGGCCGTTGGGCAAGACATGTGGGGGACGGTGCAGCCCTCGGCCGAGGAGGTGCAGCAGCTCGCGGCGTGCTTCGAGTATGAGTGGAATACGGCCGTTGATACGATGCTGAGGCATTGGTCGATGGCGCCGACGTGGTATTAAGGGAGGAATTTTGGGATCTTTGACGCGACATCCATTGTGAATACATGCATGGAATGGAGTTACAGGTTTGCATTGATGGTTGGGTTGCACGATATACGAAAGTAGGGATTGACCTTGTATGAGGTATCACGTTGCGGGGATAGAGCACACACCTCAAGGGGGTTTCATTTTGCAGAAATATAATATCAAGGTACATTGATGTTTCGCTCCCTTTGTTATTTTTCACGCAAACGGATGCCGACAGATAGACAAGCTATCTCATCTGATGTATCTCACTTATCCAAAAAGTCTAGTGTTCAGCCTGGACGCCTAAGAGGAGATGGTACCCAAAGTCCACAATACCTCCTTCCAGTCTCCGATGTTCCCCATCTAGCACGTCGTGTATCATAAGAATATGGCCATCATAAAACGCCTGATCTGCTATATGTCGATTAAATGCAACCAAAGAAGATAAAGGCTTGGTAATCATGCTGCTTGCGCTTCTGTGTCGCTTTCCGCCTCGGACTGGTCTTCAGAGCCGATCCAGTCGTCGCTCTCCAGGCCGGCACCCTTGATGAACAGAGAGCCAAACCAACCAGCCAAAGCGAGGCCTCCAAATAGAGTCCATGCAAGTGCCTCCCCTTTTGGATGGATGCGTGTTGACAGAGTGAATAAGCCGCCGGACACGAAGGGTCCGATGCTACGGCCGAGGGCGGAGAGCGTCTGGGCGATGCCGTTCAGGGCGCCAAGACTGGCATTCGAAGGGGCGGAATTGGTGATCTAGATGTCTGTTAGTGTCGGCCTCGCATTCACACTTCAAGAGGAAGACTTACCAACAGCATCACACTCGATAGTCCGCCCACGGCACAAATGTTTTTTATGATCAGGACAACCCCTAGTTCAGAGTACAACCACATCATGCCACTACCCACGCCGAACCACGGGGCATCGTCCAGATAGCCAACCCATGGCATCAGCACCATGCTAACCCCAATTCCCAGAAGCCCAATCCGGTAAGTACCTAGGTTTCCCATCCTTGCTTTGAATGTCTGAAACAGGAATGCCTGAAACAGAATTGTCGCTAGTCCAGCAAGACTGAGACTAATCCCAATCTCTTCCGGAGGCAAGTCGCGTCCAGTCGGTGGTGGCGTCGCCGCAAAAATCGGGTATAGACTGTTGAAGGAGATGTTGGATAGCTGAAAGACGAGATAAGTACAGAGTAGGATTATCGTCGTGCGGTTGAGTTCACGCCATGCAGGTTTCGGGGTGTTCTCGTCACTGTTGTCGGCGTGGTCAGGATCGATTTGATGCTCGTCTTCGTCGTCGACGGAAGAAATTGAGGAACTAGACGACAACAGAGGCTGATCGTGAGCTCTCCCACGTGGCCAACGCGAGATCCATGAGTTGCGACGTGGTTCGACCTTCTTCCTAGGGAGCCAGGACAGGAGCCTGCTAACCCAGGCAGGCGTCTCCAAGCCAGCTTGGCCCTCATCCAGCGTCTCCTCGAACCATACTCCTACAACAACAAGGCTCGACGCCAACAACGCGGCGCTGAGGACGTTGGGCCCCAAGTAAGGAAACTCCTTACCCGCTTTCCCGACCAACAGCCCGCCGAGCAAGGGCCCCGTGATGCCACCTAGCGAGTAGATGACTGGCAGGTAAGTAAACGCCCGGCTCTGATTTGATCGATCCGTCACCTCGCCCAGCACAGTCGGCACGCAGGCAGCGTTTCCGTTGAGCATCCCCATGGCGACGTGAACAACAACTATCTGCCAGTACTGCTTGCATAGCCCAAAGACACAGAAGCAGCACATGAGGGAGAAAGTCCCCATGACAAGCACGGGCTTTCTCCCGATGACGTCGGAACCATAACCCCAGAGAAAGTTCGTCGACAGCTGAGCCAGAGCAAAGGAGCTGGCGAGGATACCGACGTATAGACCGCTCTGATCGGGCGGGATGCCGGGCATGGAGAGCACCATCTCAGGGAGGTAGGGCGATATGGAGTTGAGAGCCGTCTGCTCGGCCAGCGAGAGATACGCCAGCAGCAGCAGTTGGCGAATCGGTAGTGGCGTCTGCTCGTGGTCGGCGCCCGAGGACTCGGAGCTGGCGTCGGAGCCCGCAGGCTGTTCGAGCGGCGTCTTGGGCGGGGGCGTAGGAAAGGTCTGGTAGCGATACGAGGACTGGCGGCGGATGGAGCTGAGGGTGGGAATGGGCGCGCCGGCGTGGAATGAGCCGGACGAGGTCGTACGGGCGGCGATGGAGCCAAGCATGTGTTTGTGCGGCGCCATGGCCGAGGTGTTCAAGCTCGATCAAGCTCACGATACGTGATGGTGGTGGTGGTGACGTAGCGCGTCGGCGAGCGACGGAGGAGCACGATTTGGAGGATCGCGATCGCGGGGCGTAGCGAGGGGCCGGAGGGGGGCAGAGCTTAAGGTCGCGGCAGTCTCATACTGGTGAGACGCAGTTTTCTGTTGCGGGGCCACGAGGTACCAGGTGGAGGCCCGCGATCGTCGAGGTGGTAGTTTTAGAAGTTGGAGGTTGAAGGAAGAAGAGAATTCGAAGTCTGCGTGTCGAGCTGGAATGGGTCATAGACAAATCTCGGCCGATGAGCTCGGCAGCTGGAGGGGAGCTCGGGGCGGTCCAATCGGTGTTTTACAGCGGAGATACGCTAAAGCTCCCGGGGCGGTCACTCCGCCGAAGGGCCGGAGCACAGTGGACGGCACGGGCAGCTTTTTACCTTAGTAAAAAACACCTTGATAAAAGCCCGGGCGGGGGAAAACCAGTTTGGGCACGGGACATCCATGTTTGGGTGGTAAGCATCATCGGGAGCATCATCATTGGACGGACAAGAAGACTGATATCGTACAAAGCGCGAATATAGCAGTTGCAAAGAGTCTCATCCTCTTCATGATGAGAATAGCCCTGTACCCTTGGAACACTACTGGGTGCGAGAAGCCACCGTGCGTGGTCACCTTGGCCTATCATCGCCATCTAAATGTCATCCATCCATCATCAATCTCTCAATTAGCTCCCCTTACACTGGCTGCCCAGACACTGTCACTCTCACACATACACCCTCAAAAACTCCACCAACGCCATCATCGCCATCGCCTGTCCATACGGCATGCTCGTCCGCGGGATATCCTTATAGTGCTGCAGATCATGGCCCATCCCCGTCCCAAACGACGTGTTTAGCAGCTCTCCCTCTGGACTGATGTTCTCCAGCACCGCCTGGATCGCCTTAACGGCCATCGCGCCGTACTCCTTGCCGATATATCTCCTCCGCTGCGCCTTGAGAATCCCGTACGCGAAGCCCGCCGTCGCGCTGGCCTCGACGTACGAGCCCTCCTCCTCGGGCACGTCGAGGATCGTCCGCCACAGCCCGCTGGGCATCTGCAGCGCCGCCAGCGCGTCGCATTGGCTCACAAGCGTGTTGACGAGGTGTGAGCGGATGGGATCAGAGTCTTGCAGGTCTAGGAGCTCGATGAACTCGGGGATGACAATAGTCACCCAGCTGTTGCCGCGCCCCCACCGCGCATTGGCGAAGTTGTGGCCGCCGTCGTTGAAGGTCCAGCCGTGGAAGAAGAGCCCCGTTTTGGTGTCGAAGAGGTACTGGATGTGCAGGAGGAATTGTCGCTTGGCTTCGGCGACGTAGTGTGGCCGGTTGAGGACGAGGCCGATCTTGGCCAGCGGCATCACCGTCATCATCAGCGTGTCGTCCCAGAGCTGCTGGTCGTTGACCTCGAGGTACGTGATGTGCTGCATTCCGCCGTACTTTGTGCGTGGCAGGTCGTGATAAGCCCACTCGGCCCAGCTATCCAGCCACGGGAGGTAGACGGGGTTGCGCGTCTTCTCGTAGACAAAGGCCAGCGTCAGGAACACGGCCATGGTGTTGATGTTCTTGCCCTTGTGGCCCTCCTGGAACCGGGCGTGGAACCAGTCTTCGATGATCTGGAGCCACTCGGCCTCGCCCGTCAGCTCGTAGTACTTCCAGATGCCGTACAGGCCGATGCCGTGCGTCCACTCCCAGTCGTTCCAGCCCTTGGTGTCGATGATGCGCCCATCGTCGAGCTTGAGTAGGAACTCACCCGTTGTGTCTGTGATGTTGACGAGCTCGTGGATGAGAAGCTTGACTTGGTCGTGGATTTGGGCCGAGGCCACGCCATGCATGTGAGTTGGCATGATGGATGCAGCAGGCTCTCGACGGCAAGCTCAAGGAAATAGGCTTGGGTGAATACAATCGAGGCAACAATCTCAGTTGAAACTCGATAGGCCCGAAGGAATAAGGCTGAATGCAGAGGATGGGATGCAAGGGCAGGGGGGGACGGCGGCACGTGGTATAGTCTCTCACATCAAGCAGTATCAAGCCTGGTATCGGTAGTCAAGGTATTGTATGGTCTGCTAGGTCATCGATGCCAACGACGAGAAGAGCCAGCTTAATAGTCGGGCGCAGCTCTTCTGCTCCGTCACTGGTGGGTTAACCTACCCCAAACTCGGGTGGTTGGAGATGGACTTCGGTGCGAAGCAGACCGAGCTGACTCGCTTGAATCTGATAAGATTGGTACGACTAATCGGTCTCTTCATCCAAGCGCTGTCCAAGCGGTTGGGACTTGGATGAGTGACTTGTGTCGTGTCATGAATGATATCTTGATTATTCGTTCTCCTCCTCCACTTCTCCTCTCCCCTCCCCCCATACCTCCAGAAATCTCCACCATGGGACTGTGGGGGTTGGGGGGTGGGGACGAATATGGGGGTGGGTCAAGACTCAAAGCTGAGGGCCTAATGTCAGGATATCACGAGCTTATTTGGTGTTCTGACTCGTGGATGCTTTACTCATCAAGACACCAAGACACCAAGCCGAAATACAGACTTTTACAGCGAGCTGGAAATATCTCTGGAGATATTCTGGCCTGATCTTGCCCTGTAATATATATAATGCATCGAATTTTCTTGGCTTCCATCACCGGCTCCAGCAGCCGCACCAGTAATGTTCCCGGCCCCTGTCCCTGGAGGCCTATGCTCAATGGCTCTCATCATCCAACACCTCGCAGAAATACGACCTCGACTATCTTAGCGTAGACCCGGGTCTGGTGATGAGCATCCCCCCAACGCAGAGTGACATGCGTTCACGAACCACTTCTCGCTTGGGGCACCACCGAGCCCGTCCATCGGTGCTTCGGGCCAAACAACGAGCGAGTTCAACGCTACGCGCCACTATCCCTCCCTTGGACGCCCTCTGGGGTACGGGGACTGGGGAAAGCTCTCTCCGCACGACCGCGGGCTGGTGGAGCCCGGGGAAGTCGAACCTGGGGGAGGGCGGGCGATGTGGTGGATAAAAACGGTGTCTATCCCGTCGGTTGATGTTCGTGAAGACGAGATATTCATCGGCTGCAGCATCCTCATCGTCTCGCAGGCTTTATCTCTAAATCACACTGAGATCCTTCAACCTTTATTCTTCCGCACCCTTTGCCCAAAATCATCATGGCCTCCACCGAAGTAGGCGATCCCGAGTTCGTGGCGCCGCCGCCTACCATGCAGATTGAGAGCAAGCGGTCACTGACTGAGATCGAGCGCACCTCGCAAGACTTGGAGAAACCCAATAATCATTCCGAGCGAGTTGACAAGGAACTGGCTCAGTACACTTCTGATTTTAGAGTTCACATATCGCCAGAGCGCAGCCAAGAGCTGCGTCGCATGATCGATAAGCGAGTCTTGCTGGTCATGATCTTGACCTACTTCCTCCAGGCCATCGACAAGGGGACTCTCTCCTTCTCGTCCATCATGGGCCTGCCGAAGGATACAGGGCTTACCAACGCAGATGGAACCGTGTCCCAGAAGGTAAGTTTGCCAAGTCGTATCTGGTTTCATCAAGAAATAGCTAACATATCATTCTCTCCTTAGTACTCATGGCTTACGACATGTATTTACATCGCCATCCTCGTGGTCGAGTACCCTCAAAACTACATCATCTCCCGAGTTCCCATCGCCAAATACCTCAGCTTCTGCATCATTGCTTGGGGTACTGTCCTAGCTTGCCACGCGGCATGCTCAGACTTCAAGGGCCTCGTCATAGTGAGAACAATGCTCGGCATCTTCGAATCTGCCTGCCAACCCTGCTTCGTCATGCTCTCGGCAATGTGGTACCGTCGAGAGGAGCAGGCTAGCCGAGTCACATACTGGTACATGATGAACGGATCCCAGCAAATCGTCGGCGGCCTCCTGGCTTACTGCTTCTCCCTGATCAAGAAGGGGCCCTTGAAGTCCTGGCAATGGCTGTTCCTGGCCTACGGAATTATCTCCGTCGTCTTTGGCATCTTTGTCCTTTTCTGGATGCCTGATTCTCCTATGCGAGCCAAGTGTTTCACAGAGCAGGAGAAGCATGAGATGGTCGAACGAGTTCGCGATAACCAAACTGGTATTCAGAACCGCAAATGGAAGAAGGAGCAGTTCGTAGAGGGCCTCAAAGATCCTCAAGTTTGGGGATACGCACTCATTGCCCTATGCACCACTCTCCCGACTTCAGGCCTTGGAGCTTTTGCCAACATCATCATCAAGAACTTCGGCTTCACGACTCTCCAGACACAACTTTTGGCCATGGTCTTGGGCTTCTACATCATTATTGTCCTACTCACTTCAGCCTGGTTGGTGAAGAAGACGAGCCAGAATCTGCTGGTGATGCTGGGTTTCTGTGTTCCGTGAGTGATCCACCATGACAAAATACTACTGTAAGGCTAACAAGTTCAGCTCCTTCATCGGTACAATTCTCCTGATGACCATCCCCAGCAAGACATTTGCTCAGCACGTGGGGCTTCTCATCTCTTACTACATCACTCTATCTTTCTGGTCTGCACAAACCCTAGCTCTGTCCATGATTTCGCGAAACATCGCTGGACAGACTAAGAAGACCGTCGCGGTAGCCCTTAACTTCATCATCTGGGCCGCCGGTAACGCCATCGGTAAGTTCAAATGTTCTGAAGATCTCGTCTCAGTTCAGTCGCTAACTTCCATTCTAGGACCCCAGGTGTTTCTCTCATACGATGGCCCGAGATATTTCATTGCCTTTGCGACTCACCTTGGTTGCTACGTGCTTCTCGTCATTGTCATCATTAGCTTGAGGTGGTATCTGCGCCAGGAGAACAAGAAGAGAGATGCATTGGCGGCAGCTGGTGTTGCAGAAGCTAGTATTACCAACGTGGGCAGGGCATGGGAGGATCTAACAGACAAGGAGAACTTGACATTCCGATACGTGTATTGATGGTTAAAGTTACCGATATTCGAACGTTAGATAGGAGTGTCACATTCTCAAAGGGTTCACTAATACTTCAAAGATCACTTCGAAGTCAACAAGCGATCTTAGTCATATTGATCAAGGTCAGTTCGTTGATAAAGTAACGTTATCGTTTGTAGTTCACATCCAGCAGCTTCAAAGAAGCTCAGTATATCTCATCGCAAAAGAAACTACCTAGATATACCTGCCCTTTGGATTTTCCTGTTTCCGTCGTCAAGTTTTGTCCCCGGATAGAGTACCGGTGGATTCGGCAGTCCTGGCTCTCTGGTGACGACTCAACCGGACACCTCGAACAATACCTTCCATGAGATCACATCTAATCATCAGGGAGTTATAGGGCTGGGGAGTCGCTAGTTCCCGGGATCTACGACGGCATCATACTCCCACTCATCGTTGCCCTTATAGGTGCCGATCTTGTCCCCATCGTCGTTGGCTGCGAAGGCCCCAGGGCTCTTCTTTGTGTTGCATCTCGCGCACTGATTTGTACCAAGATCCATCTTCTCTCCGCAGAGGGTGTGTGGGTCGTCTTCCATTGGGGCATTGCAGCGCCAGCCGGTGTGGTCCTGGCGGATCTCGGTGGTAGTATAAGCTGCTGACATGATGGTTGTATTGGCAGAAAGATTCTGGGTGTTATCAAAGTCGTTAAGGTGATACTTTTGGTTTTTGAATTGTTGGTAATGTTAAAGCTGTCGATGTAAGTGTGCGAGTGTATATAATGGAACCTACGAAAGGAAGAATATGGTGGGTATTTATAGGAAGCCCACGATCATCTGGTTGATCATGTTTTAGGGGCGAATTGGTGTTCGGAGAGATGTCCGCAGATCTCTGAATAGGGTATTGTGTTTCCTCATTGAAGCAAAGCCTTTACTTGCTGTGCTTCAATGATAGCAAGACGTTTGCCTCTTATGCCGATATCTCACATGTGCTATGGCCAGTTCTCGTGAATCATTGACACACACTTCAAGTGCAACTATAGAGCAACATTGGACTATTAGGTTTGCAGCTACTATAGATATAAGCTCTGCGTTAAAGTCTCGAGACGGACTGCCATGGCGTTCAAGAAACGCGAGGATATTCATTGCGGACGCACAAAGCTCGATTCAAAATCGACCTTCACATCAAGTTTAAAGAAGGGAAGCAGTTTGCACCTATTGCGACGAATAACCAGACTGTGATTGAGTCTGCCCTCGCGCATTTGACTTAGCTCGTTTCTCAGTTCTTAGTCGAAATTGCTCGGCCTCGTACAGAGCACAAAAAGCCTTCGAAACCCAACTAACACCTAAGTATGTGAACGTAGAATACCCAGGTCTGGCTATGACCATCACTATATCCGCAGTATAGTCAGTTTGGGAGCCCAGGAGGGTTATTAGGAGGGTTTTCAAATTGGCCAATATAAAAGAATGACCTTCAAACAACAACTTGTCATCGTCCCCAGACTTAGGTTTGGAGTGACCTGGGCGACAGCAGCAATCACAAACCCCAATGCCTAAATGTTGCGTGTCTTACTTGTACGCGAAAATGGAGCCGACTTAAAAGAGGGTGGTGCCAAACGGCGCGTCAGGGAACAACGCTTCAAATTTATTGAGACAAGTTTGAAGCCTCTCTACACAGACTCTTCGCAATGATAAACCCGTCGCAACCGCCGTAAACTCATCACGAAAGTACATCTGATATCTAATTTCCCCCTATATTTGTGTAACAATTCTATCGTTAACTGCTTGTACACATGTATCCATCAATGTATCACGAGCAAACCCTACTTCGAATACTCGCGAGGATGGTCGATCCATTTGCAGCACTCGTAAGTGTTGAGTTTAAGCACGTGCAAAATATCGTAGCTATACAGACTCTACACTTAATCAGCTTGAAACGGACGATTTCGTTCTTGATGAACATGGCCTAACGCTGTAACATTGAGATGGGCGCGGGTCTAAGTCTGAAATTCCGAAGGAACATCGCTGCCCTCTTCGTCTTTGCTGCCGCGGTGCCTGCCAAGAACACAGATCATACAGGTAATCCGAGTCACGACGAGGATTTGCGAGCTGGTTGTTTGAAGTACATTGTTTATTTCGTTTCTAGAGCAAGAGAAGGTTACAACCTCCGCCGGCACGTTGAGATTCACCCTCCCAAGTCTCAGGTAACTGGTCCCGGGGAACACCATAGCCATTCACTACTAATGACTTGCTTTGAGAGTGTGCCTCATTTGCAGAGGCAATTAAGATAACATATGGCAGCCCGACTAAGCTTATTCGAGCTTGTTGTATGCTGGGATGGGTAACTCTGCCAACTCTGCCAAGTTTGTGTCTCCGTGACGAATGACTATCAAACGGACAAGGTAGTTACATGTTTTGCCTTGAGGATCTTTATCTCAAACTTCTTAACTGATAGTTTACATCATACGCGTCGGATAGATCCGGAGGTCTGTGTGCTATGTACTTTCGCAAGCTACTACCTTGGACAGGCACCAATATAGCTTCCGAATCCTTCTGAGCCCATTAACCAGGTTCCTGGAAGAAACCAATTTGAGGATCATCATCGGCCCGTCGCCATAGACTAAACTACCAGGGCAGGAATATTCGGAATGTCATGAAGAAGAAGAAAAGGGAGACTAAACATCGCTATCGAAGATGGGACACCATCGAGAGGATACTATTTGTGGGAAGACATAAGAGATGAAATCTTGTATGAATAGTAGGGGGTTATTGGACATCAAGCTACTTGCCTCACCCAATGCCTTTCCAGCGATGACGAAAAATACTAAGGCCCTAAACTAAGTGGCGATTTACTTCTCAAGGTGCATGTTGGGTGGTTGTTTTTGCTGCACACGCGTGGGATGTTTCCGTGCTACACAAGCTCAACCGTGGGTTCGTGGTAGTCAGATAGTTGACCTTATGTATCACTGCAAATGATTGCCAGCTGGAGAATCCGAATGACCCAAAACGTCTTTAAGCTCATGAATATAGATAGGGTGTGTTGCATGTTGAGCAGGCAGCTTACGACCCACAGTCGCCAACGGACATGGGCAATTAAAATCCTAGTGCTTGTAAAGTCACGGATCAGTAGTTCGCATAGACCTTAATAAGTCCCCAGGAAAATTCCGAAATCCCCATGACTTGAATCCTTCTCATTTAACAATACAGCGGACCTGCCAATTGAGGTGTGTCGTCTCAAGACGCTACTTTGGATCCATCCATGCTAAAAGGCCAGGACTGTGCTCTTTAGCAATTCTACCCTAAGGTAGGTAATTTATTTTCCGGCTGGCTGCCCGTTACACACACTGCTAAACTAGAGCGCGGAAGAAAATAGCGCTCAGCTTTGAACTAGCAGCTGAATCGACATAGCGGCAAGTTCCAGATCTTTCTGACATGGGGAGCCAATCTGCAGGGTCGGCACATTGAAGCACGAGCCCGGCAGTTCTTGACTGAAGAGCCGAGAAGAGTGCTTATCTCGCCTCAACTTGCAAAGGGTGATGATATCTTGGTCTGTCACCATGAGCATTCAAGTCCGCTTCTATGTATGAGTCGTAGCCAAGAGAACACTGTTAGTTCAAACACAAAACCACGCAATGTTGTCGTCTCCCAACTCATCTACCCAACTCTACCCCTTCCGAAGTCAGTACCCCTTCCGAAGTCAGTACCCCTTCAGAAGTCAGTACCAGAGTAAAAGACTAGAGTATCCGCTCTCATGTACGCCATGTACTCAAGCAAGAAGACGTGTGCCTCTCCAAAGCCTCGCTCACTGTGCTCATCTGGCATTCGGTAATAGAGACCCTGCGTTTCGCAGCCATGTCCGCTGTCTCAGCTTCCAAGACCCCACGCATCTGGGAGAATCTCACTAGGCGAGACCCTTACTCCAAGCGTTACCAAAGTCCATCAATTAGCGACTACGAAGAAGACCGGATCGCTTCAACCGTTTGTAACTGATTAGCGGTCCGCTACTCCTGGTCAGGGGACTGTTGAGCCGGTCTTTTGTTCGATGGTGAGCCTGCTGACAGAAAGGTTACACAGAAATTGTAGGCGTATGACTTCCAAATTGAAAAGTATTGATTTGAGTGTTTTTCTTCGTCCCCTCTCGGCTACATGGAAGGCCTCGCGGATGTCTAGCTCATTTCCTTCCGGTAGCTCCGACTACAGATGAACTGAGACCATTTCTGCTGGCAACTCAGACTTTGGGGCAAGACAGCGTGCTGCAGCAAATGTCTGAGACGCTGGCTGACGAGAAACCTACTTACGTTTGGCAATGAGGCTTTGAAATCAGAGACTGCACTCCTGTCATGTCTTAGGCGAGTCTGCGTGTCTGCGTGTCTGCGTGTCTGCGTGTCTGCGTGTCTGACCGTTGGCCACGAGAGTTGGGCCTGCTGAAGAGACGGCTACTTTCCGAGACACTGTACTTCGTACGAGCTCACGTGTACACCTCATTTTCGATAGTCTACTCTTGTGATGTTTGCTTGTACATGTCTTTAAATCCTTACAATGCGGGTTCCGCCTTAAACAAGTCGGCATCTGGTTCAACGGTGCTTTCAATCATGATTACTGGCTGAACTTACTTTGTCCTCTCAATCGGTAACTAGATAGGTATCATTTGAGGCATTTCATCATCGTCATGTATTCAACATGTAGAACAACTCGCGTTGGGTGATAAACAGCGTGGTATCACATGTCTAAGTAGAGACACTGTTCATGGTGGCCATCTTTAGCTCAATTGGGTGAGGGCGATACACCCAGGTGCTTTAGCATGATGCAATAGATGGACCGCTGAAGACGGAGAGAATTTCCCCGTACACACACTTCATTCACAGATCAAACCTGGCATTGTTAGATCACCCAACAGGCAACCTACCCTGCCCCAATATCTCATGCACACCTAATTGAACAAAAACCACACCAACAGCCAGCTTCCAACACAACTACCGCATTTACTTATCATCATTGTTTACTGAACAGGGTCATGTGGCGGCTCTCATGAGATGCCATTCACAGGTGTTAGTGGCCGACCTCCTCTACCCTGGAGCGCAATTCGTCATGCCACCGTCACGAATAGTGGCATTAATTACGGCCTCGACGGCCTTACTTTTAACCTAATTATCACACCGGGATGTCGGGATAACATCAGAGCCACACAAACCCCGATCCATGTGGCCCCGATGACCGTATCGGGCTTACGGCTATCTCGCCAGGCACAGCCGGAAAGTGGGAGCACTTCACGAGCGAAGATTGTGACATTACTCATGATCACGGTGGCCTCTCTCGAACGCCACGGTCGTTGGAAATGTTTGCTTGCTTGATTGCTTATTGCAGCTTTTGGGCCTGGACTCTTGGAGGCTGGACTTGCTTTTGGATCTAGGTTCTCTAGCTCTCTGGGGGAGGGGAGGAAACGCCTCCATCTCCGCAGCACCAAGGGCCCGTGGGCTTTCGTGGCGGATACTTCGTAGATAATCCAAGATCTCGCACCCAGCATCGGGGCTTGCCGTGGGAACCGCTCAGCGCCTTGTCCCTGCTGCAAATTGACAGCGGGAGGTCGGTGCTGGACAAAGGATGGCGACCCTTGTGTGGCGTTTCTCGAGTCAGCAAGCCAGGGCGGGATGCTAGCCTCTCCCTCGACATCATATCTGATGAGGTGGAGGGGGGAGGGAAAAAGTGTCCTGCATTCGAACAGGTTACAAATGACAGAAAAAGGCAAAATGAGCTGTCTTTTATCATCTGGCACGCCGCCCTGAGAATATGCACGACACGCTACTGAAAGCGTATTCGATTGGCGCAACCTTGCATGAATGCATCTTCGGGACCGCCAAGGGACGGGAACTGGCCTCGGGAGAGATTTAGATTGCCGAGAACCATGAGTGAGTGACGGCAAGGAACCGGAAAAAGCAAATATTGATTGCGTTTCCCTTCGTGGCTCGCTGGCAGCAGAGCTTAGCTGTCTAGCTTAGCAGACTGGAGTCACCAGCACGTGCAATATTAAGGCGCTTCATCCGCCACGGCTGCGCAGCATGTAAGGGATAACGTATTTGAGCGGTTTTGCTACCCCTACTTGCTCCTAGAGATACGTGTGTACCTTGACCTTGCCTGGCTGTGCGTTGGTGGAGAAGTTGACATGCTAGTTCGACACGACAGCTACGCCGACGCCTAGACGCGAAGCTGTTTCCGGAGCAAGCTCAATCACAGCGATGTCATTCGCGTGCTGTCTGTGAAGCCAAGACAAAAGTAACGTCGAGGCCACAGTCCACAGTCCACAGTCGATGGAGCCGATGGAGAGAGGGTTTGCTCGTGTACTTGGTACAGTCAGTCCACTTCCCGCTGGGATTTCCACGTGGCCTCTTTCTTGAGCTTCTCGGAGATGGAAAGTTGTGCAAATTGCATATATTTGTTGTTTTACTGTGCGCAACCAACACGAACCTGCAAGGGGCTTGGCGAGAGGGCGTCCAGGTCCTAGCAGCGGCCGCTCCTGTTGGCTGCTGAAGTATTGTGCGAGTGTGTGAATGTGTTATGTGTTGTTATTAAGTGAATGTAAATAAATACTGTATGACTGTGAATGTCATGGCAGCGAGTCATGGCAAGATTGCAATACGGTGTCTGGCGCAGGCTAACGCGGGTAGCCCCAGGCCTGCTCCGCGTCTTCCATTTTCAGCTGGAGGTAATCATAGGCTGAAGCACGAGTGCGGCTGAGCAGCATCAGCTAGTTTCTGATACAGTGCTTTGTGAGAGTGCTGTGCTGCTATTATGACATCTGGTGCTGACGGTGCCAGATACAGTACATACTTATTTGGATATTATTTGTTTCTGCAGCGGCGGGCGGGAGGGGACATGATGATGTCGATGGTGGTGGTGGTGGGCGCACTGCAGGACGGAGAGTCATTAGCTGGCAGGATGGGAAGCGAGAAACAAGAGAACCGTTGGAATCATCCATCCAACAAGTGACAGGAGAACAGGTATCATCCCGGCAACCACGGCCGTTGAGCTCCAGTCAAAGCAAGGGCAGAAATGTCTCATCCTCATCCTCATCCGTACGCTCGCCTCGCCCTGCGGGCCTCCACTGTTCGCTGCTGCTAGAGTATTCGTAACATGTAATTAACTACTGAGCCTGTTGTACAGTACTGTATCATCGGCTGAGGAAGCCGAACGCGGTTTGGCCTCGCGGCAGTACAGCCTGTCAGAGTATCAGACGTCAGTGAAACGCGTTGAAACCAGCAGAGACTTGGCCCTGTTCGGCCTAAGGTCGACTTCTCTCCGATGTCTCACTTTTAGAGAGCTTGATTGACAAGCGGGCACGCTTCTGGGGGAGGAGTCCTTCGGTGCCCGGCTACTACTAGCAGGCCGCTTGCGATCGAAAACAAGAATCTAGAGAGTTGGCTGGCAACGCTGGCTGGCTGACTGCCCGGCCGAGTGGGATTCGATAGTCTGCTCTGCTTACCCCTGAACCCTTGTCCCCGTGAATGATGGGTCCCTGATCCCTTGTCCCCCTGCCTGCATCCCTCCCTGGCCGGCTGATCGCTGCAAGTGACTTGTCGTCTTGGATCCATCGACGAAGCTTCGATCCTAGTCGGGGCTGGGATCTGGCATCTTGGTATTGTTGGGTCTCCCGGTGGGTTTCCCCAGGGCCCGACGTCGCCGATCTCTGGGCCTGGGACTTGGGACTTATTAAGTTCATTCCATCATCCACCGTCACCGTCTCGCCGCGTACGCTTCCGGGTGTGACAGCCATCGTGATGCTTGAGAAGCCTCAACGCGCCTCTCGGGCGGGGACCTGCATTTGATGCAGCACCCCCTTGGACGCATTCTCGCTTTCCAGGGCGTCTTCAGTTAGCGCAAGGGCTGCCGTGTAATTGAACAAAGTTTAAGCCGAGCAATTCATTCCAACCGAGGCCGCCTCTATTCGTACCGAATGGACATTGGCTTGGCGGGTTGGCGGGCTAGGAAGTGAGGCATCGGCACTGCGGTAGTTGGTGAGTATTCTTCCCAGAGCCACCATCACGATCTGGCCCACACTCACAGTCCGATTTTTCCCATGACTGTCCGTGTCCACTTGGACCCCTTGTGGTCCTAGCTGAGTGAGTAAGTGAGTGAGGAGTCTTCAGCTCTAGTCAGCGTGTCAAGTAGAGAAGCGGAAGAGCCATCAACTGGTCATTGCGGTGGAGGAGGAGCTCGTGAAAGATTCTCCCGGGACCAGCTCCGGCGTCAACACTGTCCATACTGTAGACCGCACCGCCGACGGTCGATCCAGGGGGCGACGAACCTGATCAAAGCTCGATCTAGCAGGGGAGGCCATACCTTTCACAGGACGAGGCCCGCGATCTAGCAGCCCGGCGGATTGCTGATCTGGGGGCAACTCAACTAGTGGATATCTGGGCGCGCCGGCTAACCCGTAGCGCGCTCCTGTCGCTCTCGACACCATCCAGGGCCCGTCAAAGCGCCCCAGAGGATCCACGGCGATGCTCATGCACGCGACGGATGCAACGCAGCAGCAGCAGGGCAACGTTCGCATCGCAGCTGGCTCGCCTTGGGGGGCTTGCGAGGCGCTGAAGGGGCCCCCCGAAGCCGCCCCCCCTGGGCGTCAACCGACCTGTGGACTGGACTCGATGGCTATGCTACAATGGCCGGGACTGGGATGGACTGGGATAGCCTGATGGACGGGGATGAACTCGGCGGGACTGTGATAGCTGGCTTGGGCTGGGCGCTGGATCCAGGTTCCTCCGTCTGATGGACCCAACATGAAGTCGCTCTCCCCAGGAGGCTAAGGCCACGCCATTAAAGGCTGTTCCTCGCCCGTCTGCCACTCGCTATAGAGGGAGCCTCGTCCTCGATTTAAAGAGTGTCTCAAGCATGAACCCTCCGCCTGTCATCGCGGGTACAGCAGAGAGATCAGCGGCCGTCTGCAAGGAGTACTCGTTTCTCGAAGCCCTCTCTCTTGGACCCCGAGAATCTCTCAGCCTTGTATCTAAAGAGGCTCTTGGTTTGGCCCCGTCTGAGTCGACTCCCGAAGCACCTGCTCCTCCTACCACCAGCAACATCAACAAGCCTCTCACTCTAGCTCTGCCTGCTCGTCCGGTGGCCCATCAAGCTCCCTCTCCTCCTCCTCCTCCTCCCCCTGCAACTCCTCCTGCAACTCCTCCTCTGCCTCGTACCGTCACCCCCAAGAGAAGTGCCATCATGGCAGTGTCTCCTAAGGCTCAGACGCAATGTCTCGAGCTTTGCCACAAGGCCACGGCCCTCGGTGACCGCGTCTCCGTCCGTATGCTGGAGAACCTCACATCGGTCAAGCAGCAGCCCCATGGCCTCGACGCCCTGGCACACGACTTCCTCGACACATGCGAGACTCTCTTCTCCATCGAGGCTGGTCTGGGCGAGTGCATCCGCAACAACCAGACGTTCCCCGCCGATGTCATCTCGGAGCTCTGTAAGAAGTTCCGCGTCACTCAGGCCGACTTCAACCTCCTGGACCAGATGCTCAGCAAGTTTCTCGACTATGAGCGCAAAGGCACCATGGGCCGCATGCGGCGTGGATGGGGCAAAATTTTCGGTGACCATGACATCGAGAAGACGAGCATCGCCCTCGGCCGCACGCGCGAGAGCCTCAAGATGAGCGCCCTCATGTTCCAATGGAGTCTCGGAAGCGAGAAGATCGAGAACGAGTTGGGCATCGGGTACACCGGCCTGGCTGCCGCGCTCGACCGGATGGATCACAGAGCTGCCACTGGCCGCTCGAAGTCTGACGGCCATGGCTCAAATTACGTGCCGTCTTCCTCGTCTCAACATCGGGGCCTTGATAGCCACTCTCAGCATCGCGGACTCAACGAGCAAAGGGGCATCGACAGCCTCTCCCAGCATCGTGGCATCGACACCCACTCTCAACATCGCACTGCTGAAGCCAGCATTCACCCTCAGCACCCTCCGCTTCCTCCTTTGCCGTGGGCCGAGAGAACTTCATCCATCAGCAACGACCATGGGCCTATCAGCCCCGGTGCGGATCTACGCAACTATGGCGGCAACAACGGTCACACAGCCAGCTCCATCAGTTCCAACGAGCGGTATCATTCGGGCACAACGGCGACATTTGATCGCCTGAGCACCTTCGACGAGAGCCACGAGACGCGCTCCACCGCTGGCCACAACTCCGAACAGGAGGGCACGCTCGAGGAGCTGGCAGGCCTCGACCTGGGCACTTCCAAGGTTGTCCGCATCAAGGCCGACCCCTTTTCCATGCCCCGATGGAATCCTCGCAGCACAACGGGCGCAGATGCGGCCAACCTGAGGAGTGCCCTCATGTCTGCTATCCGGGCCAAGAACCATAAGCTGATCGAGCAGCTCCTAGACAGAGGCGTCTCACCCAATACTGGACCCGATGTGAACGCTCTCAAGGAGGCTGTCATGTACAACGACGCCGAGACGGTTCGTCTTCTCCTTCTCTTCGGTGCCGATCCTAACGACGCCGACCGAGATGGAATCACTCCTCTCTTCGCCGCCGTGGAGAAGTCCTTCATCGCTGGAGCTGTTCCCCTGCTCAAGTACGGTGCTGATCCTGACTTCTCCGTGGGCCCCGATCACGAGACTCCTCTTGGCGCAGCTTGTATCGCCAACATGGTCAACTTCTCGCACCTGCTGCTGATCTACGGTGGTAATCCCAACCATATGACGGCCAGCGGCGAGACGCTGCTCATCAGCTCCATCAACAAGAAGACGCCCAAGAAGTTCATCGATCTCCTCCTAGACTACGGCGCGGACCCCGACGCCAAGAGCCGAGAGGGCAAGACGGCTCTCTTCGAGGCCATCCAGAGGGCTCGCGTCGATATCGTGACCAGTCTCCTCGATAACAAAGCCAACCCCAATCTCCCCGGCCCCAAGCACATGCTCTGGCCCGCGACTTACCAGTCTCCCTGCTTGCAGGTCCTCCTGAACCACGGAGCCGACTTCAAGAAGACTCCCGGTATCATGGAGCTTGCCGCCAGTGTCAACAACATTGAGTCTGTTCGCATTCTCTTGAAGGCTGGCGTCGACCCCAATGCTCGTAAGGATGGTGTCTATACCCCTCTCTGCACATCCATCCGAGACGACCGGTCAGATATCTTCCAGCTTCTGCTTGCCAACGGAGCCGACCCCAACGTGCCCGCAAGCGAGTACCCTACCTTCAAGTGCATCACCCACAAGCGATTGCACTTCCTCCCCCTTCTCGTGGCTGCTGGTGCCAACCTGAGCTCTCCCAAGGGCATCATGGAGACGGCAGTCAGCTTCAACGACATGCAGGCCCTGAACTGGCTGCTCGACCAGGGCTTGAGCCCCAACGAGAAGGCTCCCAAGGGACAGTCGCCCCTGACCACTGCCATCAAGGACAACCGTATCGAGATTGTCGACTTGTTGCTCTCGCGCGGTGCCGACCCCAACATCCGAGGCCAAGACTGGCCCGTATGCATGGCTGTTCACAACCCTCCCATTCTGAAGCGCATCCTCAGCGTCCTCGCCGAGCCTCGTGCCTTCAAGGGAGTCATGGAGATGGCCGTTGTCGCCAACCAGCTCGAGTCCGTCAAGATGCTTCTTGCCTCGGGCGTCTCCGTCGAGGACAAGAACGGAGGAGTTTTTTCTCCTCTAACCACCGCCATCCGCGAGGATCGCAGAGAGATCGTCAAGTACCTGCTCACCGAGGGCGGTGCCGACATCAACTCTCCTGGCGAGCATCTGCCCATCGTCAAGGCCGTGCGAAGATACCACGGCGAGGACACAGCAATCATTGAGTTGCTGCTCGAGCACGGCGCGGAACCCAACAAGATCTACCGCGGATGGAACGCTATTATGCAGGGTGTTGAGAACGGTGACGCCGAGGTCCTGCGACTACTCAGTAAGAACGGCGTCGACTTGGAGGCCAAGGATGAGATGAACCGATCAGTCCTCGAGATCGCCTCTTCAAGAGGATGGGACGAGGCCGTTGAGATTCTGAAATCCGCCAGCGAGAAGATGCCCGCCGAGCGGAAGTCGAGCGAGAAGAAGTCTATGGAGAAGAAGGCCTAGAAAGTAGACATGGAGGCGAGATACGAGACGCTGATTTTACGGGATGATAATAGCAAGAAAGGGAAAGGAAATGTGGATGGTCTAGCGTGAGATCGGGAACACAGGTACATTGGGAACATGAGGGGATTGGATGTAGGTTTGAGGTTTGGGATCCGGAGTCCAACGGAGGCGTATTGCTTGCTTGAATGAAACCCCCTCCCCCCCACTGACGGGATGTATTTAATATTTACTTTGTACAATCCATAGAGTATAGTCTGCTAAACATGGAACTGAGCTTAATACTTGTTAATCCTTGAAAAGCGTGTCGGAGTTGACCTGCTATCACAGATGTAAATCGAGGCCCTAGAACTGGAACCGCTAACTCAATCTCATTAAATGGTCTCGACATATATTCGTGATCATACATTATTGCATAGGTTTACAGAGAATGCTTTTATCTATGTCCGGGGTTGCAAATAGGTTCTGCTTCTCCCTCGTCAGGTTGGCTAGACGTGACATGAACCGGCCTCAAGCAAACGCCGGAAGATGTTTCCAAGAGGGGGGCTTCAAAGCAACTCGTGCGCTTCGTACATCGTCGTACATCGTCTGACATTATGAGCGAGAGTTGGTGACAAACTTACTCCTTTTCTCTTTCTCCAGAGGGAGGCATCTTGAAATAGCTCCGAATTCCATCAGGAACCACAAGTATGATTCAGCTCAATTGAAGGCTACGACTGGCAGGGGTTGCCATCGAATAACCCTAGATATCACATGAAACAGAAGTAGATCAACACCTGGAAGCAGGTGTCCCTTTTAATGGCTGAAAGTAAACCTAACTAGTGATCTAAGATTTGCTCTGGGCCTCCTCAGCCACTGCCCTTGATATCTCAACGTCGAGACCCTCCTCGCTGGGCTTCCATCCAAGAACCTCAATCGCCCGTCGAGCATTGCTTCTGGCATTTGTCCCATACAAAACAGTCGCATGGGGAAGAACGGTATCGGAATCCGGCTTTGAGAGTGCTTCCACTTTGCGGTCGCTGATGAGACCCTGCTCGACTGCCGCGGCCGCGACCTTGTCGGATATATCTGCAAACGTCTAAGGCGGTCAGCCATGCTGAAATGCACAAGGACAAATAAAGTCTCACAAGTTCCCCGACGCCAGTCAAGTAAAGTCCTTGCTCGCCCCACGCAGTCTCGTCGCTGGTGCCCTTCGAAGAATTTTCAGCTAGACTGGAGAATAATCTACCCAGATCTCGAACATGGACGTTGCCCCAGCGGCTCAATCCCTGCCCGACTCTGACGGCATGACCTCTCTCTAAAGCTATCTTGGCCAAGGCTGGGATCTGGACACTGCCCTGGTGAATTGGACCTTGACCAAGGCCGTAAATGATCGGGGGCACTACGAGAGCAGTCTTGATTGAGGGGGTGTCCGACGCAACACGTAGGATATAGTTGTCAACCGCGCGTGAAGGATGGGCTTGGATAAGGTTCCAAAATCCAGAAGCGTTAGGGTAGTCATCGTAAATTTCTGAAGATTCCGATCCGGGAACGAAGGAATCAGAAGCAAGCTCATTTGCAGCCAAAGCACTGGCACCTGAGATTTGCACCCAATATGCTAGTAAAGCAGTTAGCTGCAGATTCTTGAACTCGGATACTCCACATTGCAGTCAAACATCAGAATGGCGTACCGGGATCGGACAAGTTTTTTCTCTGTAAGCCGCGATGTATGGCCTGAACGCTGTCCAAGTGGCCGCTTGCTGCGAGGTCTAATCTGACACTTAGCATCGGCTTGTCTTGCGGCAGTAGCTTCAGACCTACTCAAAACGATAGATGCGAGAGAAGCCTCGTTTTCTATCAGCGTGGAATCATCTAGATCGCCGACCACTACTCGGATCCTGGGATAGATGTTCTCGATTTTCTTGGCTGCTTGGGCGTTGCGAACGAGCGCCGTGATTGAATATTCTGGGTGGCTGTGGACAAGCTCATGAAGGACCTGGCCACCAACGTAGCCCGAGGCGCCGGTCCTGTAGATCTTAGCGCACTATTTGTTTAGTGAGACTGAAGTGCGGTAGAGATACATACAGAAAAATGGTGCTCATTGTTGTTGGGATTGCGGGTTGTGATGGTGGTGAAGTTCACGGGGTCGATCAATTGAGTGTGGAGAATGTAGTCCAGGTTATTTACGCTAATCACAACTACTGCCTGGCGTAGATTGATTTCCAAGATATGTCATCATGGTCAAAACGGTCTCCATAAAAGCCCCCGCCAAAGATCACAGAGCACAACGAACCCGCGCCCTTAGGAGCAGATTGCAATTCTATCTGCATAGCATAGCCTTATCTGCCGAGAATGATACCAGTCAAGCAGAAATCCCGTAAGAAGTGGATTTGACACCTCAGATGAGCACGCTCTCTGCATCGAACGGCGTACTTATCTCGTGATAGCAGGCTGCTTTGGGCAATTTTCACCTTCCGGAAAAGGCAAGTCTCCACGGAGATGTGGGGCCGCTCTGTTGCCTGGCCGGCCGGGAAGACCCCGAAACGAAGGAAATTGCCTCCGGGCGACGGAGCGGAAGAATGGCAACTTCACGGAAAAGAGAAAGCGGTTCATCTTTAGACTTCAGTCAATTTCCTGCTTATCACCGACGAGCTTTCGGACGGCTGGACACACATCCCGTTTAGATCTAAGAGGTTCCTCAATGTCGAACGCGGTTGGCCGAAAGAAGACAAAGGCGTTCCGTCCTCATCGACCTGTGTCATTGCTATCGAAAGCCTTGATAAATATAGATGTAAAAGCCAGCAGCCATGAATGGCGAATTTAAGTACCCCAATTGTCCTTAGTTACTGGGTAGTCATGCTGAGCGTCACCTCAAACTTAAAGGAAGCGTATCGCGCCCGGGAAGATGTAAACACTTCCCTAGAGTTGCTCCTCAACAGTCAGCCAATATTCCGGCTAAATACAACGGAGGCTCGCATGCAGGAAATTATGCTCGCAGTACAGCCACCACACATGCTCGGACACACGGCCAAGGGACTAGTCTTTAGTCTGGTTTTCCCCGCCCAAGTCGTTGTCTCTAACGTTTTCGAAGCTGTCAGAAATGCTCAATGGCACACCAAAGCCAACCGTCCCGCATGATAACATCCAGTATCTTGACTATAGGCTAAATGCCTAAGTCTACTTGGGTATGTCGGTAGTGACATGTGCATCTGGTGGAACGACAGAATGCCACCTTGTGGCAATACATGAGTGTTTGCTGGAGTTTGCACGCATTTGTTGAGCTACGGATGGCGATTGAGATGTGATGATATTGCAACCACATCCCCATCAATTTATGCGGCCCTTGAACATGGCAGAGCTTTCAACAGGGAAATATATCGAGAGAAGCTATGGACGTGCGTTTGCCTGAGATCGACGACCATGTACTCCTATGAAAACCATCCCGGGAACCACTGCCGAACAGTCCATCCACGAAATGCAGCCAAAACGCCACATGCAACCTCAAGTCTATCTTGTGGTCTGTCATCTAGTTTTCAATAACCGAAGGAGAGTCTAGCCCGGTAAGTGGGAAACGCTCTGGCCGCAACCATTAAGATCCCCATACTACCCCAGATCTCCACTTACCCCGGATAGGAAGCCAGCTCCATCTACCCCGGACCTCGGAAACCTTCCATCAAGCATGAGTGGCCAGCGAAGCTCTGGATGATAGCCGCTCCACTCGCCTTGAATCTGGGGCCAACCACCAAACCTCGCCATCACGAACACCCCGCAAAATCTTCCACCAATAGAGCCCCATGGAAGAAGATAATGCTTGCAAGAGAGGTTCATCAGTAGGGATCCAAGCTAGCATAGACGGCCCGTCGATCCTACTCCATTGCCAAACTCATGCCTTTGTCGACAAATACGAAGGGTTGCTCAACAGCCGGACCTGGCAACCCAGTTCCATGGTCCGAACAAGTCACTAGGGCCGAGAGTAGCTTCCTGACAAGACCGCTGCTACTCGACCCCAGATAGTCATTAACAAGACTCTTAAAGCTCGCCTGTCGCTACCTTTTTTGAGATCAAAATACAGTGCTACCACCTATTTCAGCGCAGAGTCACTTCAAACACCGCGCAACTGTTGCCTCTATCCCTCAGCCAGGACCAACATGGCGAGTGAAAAGAGAGTCGGCAACGATGACCTCCAAGTCGAGAGCGCCGACAACGGGCTCGACCACCTGAAGAACGTCGACCTCCACGACAAGGCCCTTGCCAATGGCGCCCTCGAAGCCACAGTGCAGGAGCACAACTTTGGCGTCGTCCAAGCCTTCAAGACTTACAAGCGCGCTGCCTTCTGGTCGATCCGTAAGTCGCTACACAGGTGTCCCAACAAGCAAGCTGACAGGTTCTGGTAGTCATCTCAACGACCGTCATCATGGAGGGCTACGACGTCGGCCTTATCAGCTCATTCTACGGATACCCAAGCTTCCGAGAGAGATACGGCGACTGGCTCGACGAGGAGAACGGCTATCAGATCTCGGCGACATGGCAGCAGAGATTCAACTGCCTCGGTGCCTTGGCCAGTATCATCGGCGCCATGATGAATGGTTGGGCGACGGCCAAATGGGGACACCGCAAAGTGCTCATGATCAGTCTGTTCTGGCTGGCCGCCTTCATCTTCGTCGTCTTCTTTGCCCCCTCCATTGAAGTCTTGCTAGTAGGCTCATTCCTGTGCAACATCCCGTGGGGCGTCTTCGCAACGACGGGGCCTGCTTATGCTGCCGAGATCACGCCTCTAGCCATCCGAGGGTATCTGACTGCGTATATCAACCTTTGCTGGTGCATTGGACAGTTCATCTCGGCGGGTGTCCTCAAGGGCCTCGTCGACAACCCGACCAAATGGAGCTACAAGGTTCCGTTCGCCATTCAATGGATCTGGCCCATCCCGTTGTTTATCGCCGCATGGATGGCGCCCGAGTCTCCCTGGTTCCTAGTCCGCACGAATCAGCTCGAAAAGGCAAAGCACTCTCTTCAACGGCTGTCCGAGCCGGATCACGATGTCAACCATGATGCTACCATTGCCATGATGATCCATACCAACAAGATGGAGATCGAGGAGCAGAAAGGCGTGGGCTACTTGGACGCTTTCCGGGGCACAAACCGTCGCCGAACCGAGATCGCCTGTATGGGGTTCCTCTCGCAGATCACCAACGGCGGAGCTTTGTGCTATAGCGGATCTTTCTTCTTTCAGCAGACGGGCATCAGTGCCAGCGCCGCTTACGGGATCAGCCTGGGCGGGACTGGCATCGCCTTTGTCGGTACCATCATCTCTTGGTTCTACATTTACCGTTGGGGCCGTCGTAGGATCTGGCTCACGGGATTCTCCATCCTCGTGGCAATCCTGTGGATCATCGGCTTTTTGTCATTGCCAAAGCAGACCATGGGGTTGGCTTGGGGGCAATCGATTCTCTGTATCGTGTGGCTCGGAGCGTACTCCATGTCAGTTGGCCCCATCATCTACACCCTCGTGGCCGAGATTGGATCAACCCGGCTACGAACGCAGACAGTCGTATTGGCACGTAGCACGTACTACATCGGAAACATCATTTGCGGCGGCCTCCTCCAGCCGAAGCTCCTTTCACCAGGAGCATGGAACGCAAAGGGAAAGACGGTTTGTTGACTTCCCCTGACCACTGTGAATATATGCTGATAATCGTCGAAGGCTTTCTTTTGGGCCGGTTTGGCCTCGTTGACTTTGCTGTGGGGTTACTTCCGCCTGTTCGAGACCAAGGACCGGACCTTTGGCGAGTTGGACTTTATGGTAAGTCTAACAGTTCCGTTTTGCGAGATGTTGCTAATCGAGATGGAATAGTTCCAGAAGGGCGTGCCGGCTCGGAAGTCCAGCAAGTACCAGATTAACGACGAGGAGGTATATATGGCGGAGGAGCGGGAACAGAAGTGAACCTGGGTCTGGATTAAGTCGTGATGCGACGTGTGGAACGATCTTCTTTGGCTTGTTGATTTGCCAGAAATAGTCTCTAAAGTTTCAATGTTGACGTTGGTTTCCCTTGAGTCAAGCCCGACGGTGGGCTTCATCCTCTAGGTCGCGTTGTGCACGTACTTATTAGTTGCAGTGGCCTGAACACCTCTATCACAAGCAGAGGAAGCAGAGATACTTGTCTCTGGTGCAAGAATGCGTATCGCTGCCGCAGACGCTATCGAGTCTTTGTCCCTTCGTCGGAATCCGCGGGCCCAGATTCGTAAACATAGGGATACTGTCACCTTGCACTGCTAGGACTCAAACCATCACAAGATCCATGTCCCTGTGACAAAAGCATCATGTTCTTGCGCAGCCACTCAATCCCTAGGTTCTCGGAAGAAGGGTGACAGCGTTGGCACGAAACGTCGCCGTCGATGCTCCTCTCCTCAATCTGCTGCTGCTGGTTGCACGGACAGAGAAGTAATTGCCTTTTGTGGCAGAAGGGCCACCATTCATTGGCGACGCACGTTGGTGGTACGACTGTAATCCCTCGAGATGCCCTTGACGACGGCTCCTTGCCGAAGAATTAAGTGCTCCCATGCGGGTCAGTGCGATGCTTTCACAATTTGTACGTACATGCACATTGAGTAGGCCCGTCATCTTACCATGGTGTCGACACGCAGTAACTCAAGCACGATGCGAGTATTCAAGGATGGCACAATGTACTCCACAGCTAGACCGTGAAGACGCCGCCTTGACGAGTTCAAGGTTGGATCTCCATTTCAGTCTCCATCTCCAAGCATCTTCCAGCGAACAGATTGGCGATTGTCGCGTCCGCCGATACGTCCATCGAAGACAGTGTTGGTAACAAGGATTCCTGGCCGAGGCGGAGGTGGATATGTTGTTGTTTTGAACGCGCGCGCCGGTAGCCAATTACCAGCTAGGGCTTAGCCGGGGAAATACGGGCTTCGGGGTTCTCGTATTCTCGCAGATGAGTCTATCTCAATTTGATGGGTCCAATCTCGTGGGGAATCAGCCGTGGTGTTTACACGACGTATGTGTTTCAATAAGCCATATTCTTGCATCGTTCGTCCTGGAAATATCCGTAAGTGTAGAACTAGATGCTCCATAACAGGTCGAAAGATACCTTCCATCCCCGATATACGCGCCAACGTTTTGATGTTGCGGCAAGCTGCTTGGCAACGGCCAGCGTCAGGCTACTCTTACACAGCCTGCTATAAATGGAGCTGATCGTTGCCACTTTGGGACTAATGCTCACGCCAAAACGCTTCCCCTGAATGGGGCGTCCACTCAGAGCCGTCCTTGCTCACATCACGTGCCATGGCGTCGCCCTCGGCCATTCCCCCTAATCTCTCGGCGTTCCAGCATCAAGGGCGATGGTCTGTTTTCTTCCTCAAGCCAACTTCTTCTTTCCTCTCCGTTGCTATTCCATTGTCCTCTTGGGCTCCGTCATTCCTTAGACCTTAACACCACACTCCTTCTGGCCTTTCGTTGCCAGCTTTTGATTGTTTCTTGCTTCTTCGTTTGCTCGCTTTTCTACCTGCAAAGGCCACACTCTGTTCCTCGACCGATCCCCGACTCCCACAATCACCATGCGCGTTTCCACAACCATCGCCGCCAGCGCGCTCGCTGTTGGCGTTTCCGCCGGCAAGAACTACCTCGGCTTCAACTCCGGTGCCACCCTCGCCGATCGGACCGCTAAGTTCAAGGCCGATTTCCAGGCCGAGTTCGAGACGGCCGCGAACCTCGAGAGCTCCCCCGGTACCTTCAACTCGGTGCGACTCTACACCAACATCCAGGCCTACTCCGAGGATGACCCTATCGAGGCCTTCGAGGCTGCCATCGACACCAAGACCTCCATCCTGCTCGGCGTCTGGGCCTCTGGCACCGACAACATTGACAAGGAGATCAGCGCCCTGACAAAGGCCGTGACCAAGTACGGCAAGGACTTCACCGACCTCGTCATTGGTATCTCCATTGGCAGCGAGGACTTGTACCGTGACTCAGTCACCGGTGTCAAGAACGATGCCGGCGTCGGAAACTCTCCCGATGCTCTCGTGAGCTTCATCGGAGACTTCAAGAAGGCCTTCGCCAAGACCAGCCTTGCCGACATCCCCGTCGGACACGTTGACACCTGGGACGTTTGGGTGAACTCCACCAACAAGCCCGTCATCGATGCCGTTGACTTTGTCGGTGTTGACGAGTACCCTTACTACGAGAACGACAAGGGCAACTCCATCGGCAACGCCGGCAGCCTTTTCGACAAGGCGTACGATGCCACCATCGCCGCTGTCAACGGCAAGCCCGTCTGGGTCACCGAGACTGGATGGCCCTACACCGGCCCCGACTGGGACGAGGCGGAAGCTAGCATCAAGAACGCCAAGACCTACTGGGACGAGGTTGGATGCCGTCGTCTGTTTAACAAGACGCCTACTTTCTGGTACACCCTGCGTGACTCCAACCCCGACAACAAGCCCAAGTTCGCCATCACCAAGGACCTGTCCACCAAGCCCATGTTCGACCTGACCTGCCCCACCCACTTCGACACCGACTCCAAGACGAAGACCTCCTCCACCGAATCGGAGACTGAGTCTGCCACCGAGAGCGCTACTGGAAAGTCCACCAAGACTGCCTCGGACAAGACCACCAAGACTGGCTCCAAGTCATCTAGCTCCGAGACTGCTACTGGCTCTGCCTCTGAGTCCGCATCTGAGTCCGCCTCTGAGTCCGCCTCTGGCTCTGGCTCTGCTTCTGCCACTGGCTCTGCTTCTGCCTCTGCCTCTGGATTCACCTCTGCATCCAAGTCTGGATCTGCTGTTTCCACCGCCACTGCCTCCTCCGGCTCTGGCTCCGGATCTGGATCTGGCTCCGGATCGTCTTCCGCCGCCGACTCCAGCCCCTCTTCCACCGCCTCGCCCGAGCCCGTCACGAACTCCGGCGCTGCCTCCCTCCGCTTCTCGGCTGTCGGCCTGACCTTGGTCGCTGCCGCCGTCGCTTTCTTGTAAATGTCTGGAGCGGATCTCATGTAAATGCCTGTGCGCACTCAGCTGCTCTCGTCTCGTCTCGTTCTACCTCTCGAGGACTGTTTTTGTATCATGTGGATAGACTAAGGATAGACTGAAAGTAATTATCAACGGTTATTTCATCGCTGGATAGACCTGGTCTTGGGCAACTTAGTTCCTGACTTGTAAATGATATGTTTACGGAAATATGAGCGCATCTAGCAGCTCGATCTGGTGCTAAAACCTCTGCAAGATACGATGCTTCGCTATTGTTACTAAGTGTTGGACCTTTCCGTACTGACATTCGAGTGGTGCCTTATCCTTGAAAGCTGTGTACGCATTAGTAGGTATCTAGTATCCCGCGATTTGCATTCTGCGCAGTCGTGTAGGGTACGATGCGATGGGTAGATCAGACTAGCGACGTATTTCTGCCCAAAATACTGTTCGAATAAGTAAGGACAAGGGCAGATCATGGACTTCTCCAAAGGTGAGAATTGTCCTTCAGCGGCTTTCGGCATCTAACAATAACGTTGAGGCTTGTACGGAAATCCACGGCGCTTGTGGAATGACTGATTAGCTTCATCGCCTCCGTCATTTCTCCCCGAAAACGTTATAACGTTATCTGACCGAGGACCCGATATCGTGTAAGCCCTATAAACCTGACCATTTTTAGTCTTGATACAGAAACAGTCTACGAATGGATAGTGGGCATATCCAGTTGGAAATCCGGTACAGTGTAAACTCTATAACCAGAGAGGCGAATAAGTCGGAGGAATTGGTCAGCTCCATAACGTTTCCCGGAAATGCGCGGGCTCCGGATACCTCCGTATAAGTAAGTAGCATCGTACTATCTAGCTATCCGAAGAAGATAAGTCTCCAAAATATCACATTACAGTCCTCATACAAGATGTCCCGTAATATTCTCATCACAGGCGCTTCGGGCTACCTCGGCGGCACCGTTGTAGACCAGCTCGCCCGCGCCAATCTCCCCTCGCACGGCAAGATCTACGCGCTCGTTCGAAACGACAGCCAAGCCGAGGCCGTCAAGAAACATGGCCTGGAGCCCTTGAAGTTCGATGCCTACGATGAAGCCTCCGTAGAGAAGACCATTGTCCCGCTCCAGATCTCGGTCGTCTTCTGGCTGATTGATGCGTCGAGCTTGGTTGCCCCTCCGCACTTTATCAAAGCCCTGGCCAAGGTCAAGAAGGCCACGGGACTTGAGACTCATTTTCTTCATGTGAGTGAACTCTCCATTTGAGGAGTCTGTAAGGATCGCGAATTAACATTCCTGTAGACGAGCGGCGCGAAGATCTTCGCCGATATGGCGGGTGCCCCCGTTGACCGGCCGCTGTTGGATGATGATTCCGACCTGTACGCGATCCAGAAAGGCCAGAAGAGCCCGTACCCTCCGATCCAGCAGGTGAGTTCTTCTCGTTTGTTTGCCTCGATATGATTTGTTTTATATTAAATCTCCCGCGTGGGATAGGCCGTCGATACAAACAACGTGGTCGTTGATGTGGCGGCGGAGTACGGCGTTCGAAGCTACATCTTCGTCCCCTGCATCGTGTGTAAGTCGCAAATCCAACATTCATCCCAAGACTGTTCTAGACTGATACGGTCATTCTAGACGGCAGGGGAAAAGGCTTCGGCAATCAAATTTCCATCCAGACTGTTGCCATCGTCAAGGCAGCCCAGGCCGCGAAGAAAATGTACAAGGTGGACGCCGATCGTCTGGTACGTCGTCTAAATTCGCTTTCGGGAGCTCACCATGCTGACTATTTTACGCCAAGACCTGGCCTGTTTCTCACGTCGATGACACCGCAGCGCTATACGTCGAGCTACTACGCGCAATTCTGACGGGCGAGGGTCCCGACTACGGCAGAAACGGCTACTACCTCGCGGCGTCGGGAAGCGTTGCGTGGGATGACCTTTACGCCGCCATGGCTGCTGCGCTGGCGAAGAGAGGCGTCCTCGAGGATGCTTCGGTGGCTCTTGCGGATGAGGGAGCGCTTGAGAAGATGGCGAGCGGACTGGGCGTTCCGAAAGAGTTCGTGCGCGTTCAGTTATCAGGATTGTGAGTATTTCTCTTTGTTGTTCACATTACGCCTTGGCTTATCGTTGGTGATCTAGTTGCACGTTTACAGCGAAGCATGGAGAGAAGATTGGGTGGAAGTCGCAGTATGCGGCGTCACATATTTTGGAGGTGGCCGATGAGGAGGTTGAGTTGATCCTCAAGAATATTTAAGGCGATCATCTGGAGCTTCTGAAAGAGATCCAGATGATGAAAGTAATGTTTCCACTGCTCAGATGGTCGCAGTTTGCGGTAGGAGAAGGAAAAGGGAGCTTCAGTTGAGAAGCACCAAACGCAGAACGACTGCGCCTCCACGAAACAGCTCTTGCATCCCACCTAACTCATTATTTAGTTTATGCGACAATAAATAGCTACCTTACACGATAAGCATAAATTATCAGTGCTCCTGGTGAACGACCCGACTGGCAGGGTTCTCCAGGTCAATGCCAACGGCATCCGCATCATGGTTCGGAGAGAGCATGGACCCATTAGCATTCATTCAGCCCCGACCCATCGCCCAGGGCACTCTTATTTGCCCAACAAAAGACCCTTCTTTTCAGCTGGTGCAACGATGACGCCCCCAAAACCCTCAGCTCCAGCAACAACAGAGCCCCCATGATCCCATTCAGCCTGGCGATCCCTCATGCAGTTTAGGGGACCACTACCAGTGAGCCTCGCAGGCGTCCACAGCACAGCCCTGCGGAGGTGACATCCATCATCCCTGACAATGGGATCCAGGCATGGTATGGATGGTCGGTGCGACTATTCTAGCGGCTTAGGGCTGGAAAATGGCAGAAACCGGGCTGAAAACGCGGGTGTCGATTCGCTGGAGCGTCGTGAGTCTATATCGAGATCCATGGATCATTGATGGATGCATCAAATGCCGGGAGGGAGTGGATAAGTAATGGACCACTTCTGAAAGGGAGTCTTCCTTCAAATGTCCCATGTGAAGATCAGCAATGCCTGGGCCAGGCTTTAAAAGCCTGGGCCGAGTCGCTCATGAAAGGGAATGCATTGATATCAATTTCTCTCAATCGTCCATCCGCATTCAATTTCGCCTCGGCCCGTAAACCGTCAATAAATCTCTTCGTCACATCTATCACTACTATTACGACGATACACACCTATCAAACCTGAACAATGGCCGTCCACCTCAACCCAGCGACCAGGCAGATCGGCATCTTCCCCCAATACATCGCCCGCCAAACAGAGACGCTCATCCTGCGCGAAAAGGTCCTCTCACTTACCGGCGACAGCTTCGAGATCAAGCTCGCCAACGGCCAGCCCATCCTCCGCGTCGAGGGAAAGCTCATGTCCATCTCGGGCCGCAAGAGCGTCTACGACATGAACAACCAGCATCTCTTCGATATCAACAAGGAGCACCTACACATCCATTCCACCTACGCCGTGTCTTCTCCCGACGGCACAAAGCTGATGGAGGTGAAGAGCGGATTTAAGCGTAAGACACCACACTCATTCTCGTATTCTCCTAAGTTTCTGATCGTCAAACGCTGACGGTGGACATGCAGTTATTGGATCCAAGGCCACAGCAACATTCACCCCACCAAAAGGCCAGACCGAGATCCTCGTGATGAACGGCAACTGGGCCTCATACTCGGCCGAGATTATCGACGAGCAGAGCCAAAGCCTCGTCGGACGCATCGACCGCAAGCTCCTCAGCGGCAAGGACCTGCTCTTCGGCCAACAGACATATGCGCTGTCCGTGGCGCCCGGCGTCGACATGGCGCTGATGGCCGCGCTGTGTATCTGCATGGATGAGAAGAACAACGAGAGTAAATGAGAATAGGGCTGAAATTGGGTAACAGCAAGGGGGCACCAAAGTACCCACGAGCTGAAACCCGGAAGTCTTTGCGTGGGTACACCTGAACCGAGCTTCAGCTACCACCACACAGCCGAGTGACGAGCCTCTCCCATACGGACACTTTGTATTTCGAGCAAAGCATGCTACTTTAAATTGATACCATTGACGAAGAACCTTGCTGACGCTTGTTCATCGCGCGACACCGCCGTGTAGTTTGTGTAATTGCCCTCACGTCATCTTCATGGAACTTTGGTTAAACCCTCAATCCGTAACATGTTTGAGAGGACAAGTGTTCAAGAAACATCGCGTTGACTACATATTCTATAGTCGCGATTTAGCATATATTCCTAGGACAGACATACTGTTCTAACATATCGGGAGTCCAGAACCCTGCTTGGGCATCAGCTACTAGTATATAGGTCCGCAATACGTACATGTAGTCAAGTGTTCACAGATCCGCACCGCCACGGAGTATAGAAGCTGGAGTAATAATAGCAATTGGCGTTCGTATAGTTTTATATTTTTAGATATAACAAGAAGCACAAGGTGATTGATATTTGCAAAATAGCCAAAATGCCCGAATTAGTATTCAAAAACTCCAAGGCAGCTTTCGTAAGTCTGAACTACTATGTGATATACGAAGCTTGGAGAAAGCCGCCTGGGTTGCCTCACGCCATACGGTAATACAAAAGCCTGCGGCCCTACGAACTCAGTATACTTTGCCGTGACACTCAGCAGTTACATCACGAAGAGGAGATTGGTGTCTGTGGGGGTTAGCCGATGTCTCCGGGGAAGAGTACTCGAGTTCCTGGACTTACCTAAGGGATGACTGCTTGAAAGCTGAGGCTTCTGGGTGTACTTCGTCTGGAGGACTTCACGGACGCTGTTGAGGAGTTCGACGTAACTCTGCTTGGGATTCGCCTTGATGGCAGAGATGAAAGCCCAGGACATGGCGCCGGTGGCCTGAGCATTAATCGTGGCATCGGCCCTGGAAAAATCTTACGTCAGTAGTAGTAGAGGGGGTAGACGTGTCATGCAAACTTACGAAGTCTGATCGTCCTTGCTTCCGGACCACATGATGACATCCGCGGAAGAAGTACGCGTCGCCTTGGTCTTTTCGTAGGCATCGTCGCCGTTGAAAGCCGTTTTGGCAAAGCCAAAGACTGCCGATGCCACGCCGCCCATGTCACCCTTCGTGTAGGCAGAGAAAGCACCGAGCAGGCCCTCGCCAGCTTCTTTGGCGAGGTTGGGCTCTTTCAAGACGCCCTTGGTGGAGTACACGTAGGGCAGGTCCATGACGGTGGCGGAGTGGCAGGAGTCGAAGATGGCAGTGAGACGAACACCTTGACCCAAGGGCTTCACAACGTAATGGTAAATCTCATCGTCGACAATATGGCCTGCTTGCTTGTAGTCAACAGGATAAATGACCTCGTCGTAGCCGTCGTCTTCGTCGCCATCCAAGTCCTTGGTCTGTCCACCGTGGCCTGTAAAATTGTAAGTTCAAAGGTTTGTGTGTAGTTTTGTCCGACCAGGCTTACCAGAGTAATGTAGGAATAAAGCATCGTTAGGCTGCGCATTGCGGGTTAGCCAGCCCATCGCCCGAATCATATTGTCCTTTGTCGGCTTCATGACGGGGTTGGTCTGATCGTCTGTGAGGATAACCATGTCCTCCCTCTTGTAGCCATAATTCTCTATCAGGAAAGCCGACACGTTGTGCACATCGTTGACGCAACCCCTCAGCTCGCCTGTCTGTCCGAAGTAGTTGATACCGATCAGTAGGGCCTTGCGGCGACCGCTACAGTTGGAGTACTGGAAGGTATAGTTCGAGGGGGCACCGTGGCCAAACTGCTGCGGTGCCGAGGGCGGGGGCGGGCCAGCGCGAGCGTGGGCCGCGTTGTTGACGTGCGGGACGGGATAGCCGTATGCGTCGAGACGTTGCGGAGGAGCATATGAAGGCGCATGCTGGTCGTATTCTCTGCCGCCTCCCTGGCCGCCGTAGTTTTGCTGCGGAGGAGGAGCACCGTAGCCGCCGCCGCCGCTGTACTGCTGCTGCTGCTGGCTGTACTGCGGCTGCTGATGACCATACTGGGATTGCTGGCCGTACTGCTGCTGTTGATTGTACTGCTGCTGCGGGGGGTATTGCTGCTGCTGCTGGCCATACTGCTGTTGTTGGCCGTACTGTTGCTGCGGCGGCGGATGGCCGGAGCCGTGATGGCCTTGACCGGGATAGTAGGACATGGATGCGGGATTGCGTGCAAGTGCGTGCGCCGAGGTGTATACAGGTTAAAAGTCTGATGATTATTAGGGCTCTGGGGTTGAATAGGTAGAGAATGCAAATGAAGATGGTGACGTACAATTGCTGACAGGAGATGAAGTCGTCGTCTTGCGCAAGCTCATGGAAGCGGGGGCCGCGCGCTTGCAGGTTGCCGCAGCAGCAGCGCGGATGCCCCTCGCTCAACGCGCTTGCCCATCTGAGGTGTTCACGCTCAGGCGCCTCGGGGTCGAGGCCACCTCAGTGCTACAGCGGGGTTGTTGCAGGGGTGTGGTCCAGGCTGACAGTGGAGTGGAGTGCCCGCATGAGGTTGGAGGCTTGAGAACAAGCTGGGCTGGGCTCGAGAGAGGCCGCCCATGATTCTGATACTTCCCAATCACAGATGTCTTGGTAAGATACGTCGTACTCTTATTAGCTGCACGGTGGCACATATCACATGCATCTGAGAGATCAGTGAATGGGTAAGGTACCTCAGGTAGGGACGCCGAGCGATGACCCCTCTTGTTAACATTGGATCCAGCTTCAGGGCTCGATCCACTGAAGCTACCCGGTCGGGTCCCTTGTAGGCCCCACCGGAACGGCCCGCACCTCAAGTTTCGAGCCGTCCAGTGGGCCTTGGCCTTGGCCATCCAAACGCGCAGGCGGGCGCTGTTCGTATATCATGGAGAGAGACCCTCTATGTTGCGTCAAATATCTTCCTTTGAACCCTTCATTTTCCCTCATTTTCGATTCACAAGTTCACTCAGAGCTTCATTCATCATGTCATTTTTCAAGAAAATTACCCAAGAGTTTGAAAACTTTGGTCTCGGCGGAGACAAGAAGCAGGAGGCCCCGCCTGTTGCGGCTACTCCTCCAGCTCAGCAGTCCAGCGCCGAAGGTACGTCACTTCAATGTTCCAGCGGAGGTCTAGCCCCAAGTTTCGACCTCCATCTCCATTATCACGCCCAAACCTCGCTCGCTAGATAATCTCGTAAACTAACAAACCTCCATCACAGGCCAACGAGGCTATGGCTACCAAAGCCAGGACCAAGGGGGAGCCCCTCCGGCTCAGTACTATGCTGCTCCTCCCACGCCCCAGTATCAGCCTCCGTCCGACAAGCCAGCCCTGCCCGACGGCTGGAAGTCTCAGTTTGATCAGCAACACCAGCGCTTTTATTACATAGAGATTGCTACCGGCCGCACGCAGTGGGAAGCCCCGGCTTACAACCCGCCGCCTCCCCCGCCTGGCCCGCCGTCAGGCCCGCCTCCGTCCGAAACGCGCAACTTTGGCGATTCCGGGGGCCAAGGAGGCCAGCCTGGATATGGCGGCCAGCAAGGCTACGGAGGACAGCAAGGCTATGGAGGACAGCCTGGTTATGGCGGTCAACCTGGCTACGGTGGACAGCCTGGATACGGTGGTCAGCCTGGTTATGGTGATCAGTCCAGCCACGGTGGTGCCCCAGGATATGGATCGCCATCTCCCGGTTATGGCGGTGCTCCTGGATATGGATCACAAGCCCCGGGCGGCGCTCCTGGATATGGTGGTGCCCCTGGATACGGTGGTAACAACCAAGACCAACGTGGCTACGGGACACCCAGCGGTGCTGCCGGCGGTTATGGTGACTATACCCAGCAGGGCAGCCAGAATAACAACCCATACCCCTCCAGCGATCCGCAGAAGGCCAAGAGCAGTTCAAAGAGCGGCATGCTTCTCGCTGGCGCCGGCGGTCTTGCTGTAGGTGCTATTGGCGGCGCCGTCATCGCCGATGCTTTGGACGACAGCGACGACGAGCACAGGAACGCACCGCCCCCGGCCAACTACGGCGGCGGCGGCGGTTACAGCCAACCTCCCCCGCAACAGGGATACGGTCGACCAGAGCTATAACCAGGAGGGCCCGCCGGCGATTTTGCCGTCCGAGGACGCCGATGGCCACTCTGTCTCGTCGAGCGACCGCGAGAGCGTCCAGGAGGCCCGGGAAAATTACGAGGAGGCACAGGCTAAGGCGGACGACTCAGATGCCAGCAGTAGCGATAGGGAGGAGGCGCAAGAGGCCCGTGAGGAGTATGAGGAGGAGTACGAGGAGACCTACGAATAGCGCACAAGGGATAACGTATTTGCCCGCAATATCTAGCCACAGCTTTATGTCTCTCCGTCTGCAGTTTCAACAATTACGGGCAAAGCCACCTTAGCAACTTGGCAACTTGGCAAACTTGCCGTTTGGAGACTTGTTCCTGTGCTTCCCGGGATATGAACGGCGGAGGCCAATGAGACGCGTTTGTTACGGGCGTCACGCCATGGTAAGACGGCTCATCGGCACGGAGCCAAGAGGCCGTCCCCACGCAAACCGGCCCCGGTTCCGTATTATCGTCGACGGGTGCAGGCCAGGCGCTTCACCCTCTGCTGGGTGCGCGAGCCTCGGAATGCGCTGTCAAACTTGGCATTACACCATGTGAAGGTGCACCTGCGCGCTCTCTCCACTTCTCTGACGGCCATTGCTGAGCCTGTGACTGTTCACGCTGCTTGGCATCGTGAGAATTCCCTCACTGCTGCATTGGCTGCCTCTTGGGGAATGCTCGTGCAGCAGCCATTTGGAATGAAGACGCTGGACGACTAAGCCATGTGCGGACCTTGTCAAATGAAGTTCAAGCTGATAAGCAGATTAGAGGCACAGATACCGGTGGGCTTGCATTGCAGGTTTCACCGTTTCATCATCTACTCCTCCTCATCATCGATTTGAAGGTTGGAGGCCTATTGCGAGTTGACGTTGTCGAAACCCCTCGAAGCCGGCAGCATAGATCCGAGATGCTACGAAACAAAGCCGGGGTAAAGATTGGCTCAGAAGGCAATTATGCAGCATCGAGTATGAGCTATTTCATATTTTCCTGCTAAAAATGGATATCTCTTTCCCAGCTGCCCTTCGGAGATGCTGCTAAGGCACGACGGCTAGGATCCATTTCACCCACATCATAGAATCGTTTCATGTGATGACAACGGCGAGCAGTCCTCGACGCTTCGTAATCGGGTCATGGCAGATGGTGGGTAGCCTACGCGCGCGTCTAGTCTTGCGTTTTGATAAAACCAATCTTGTGTTTTCAAGGTATGTACTGGGTTTGGGATGGCGTTCATCAACATGGCTTTTGCAACAAAGTCGTGTTGTCCTGATGAAAGTTCACGCAGATATTAACAAAGGTTCAATCACGAACAGCTCACAGAGAGCAACCATCTTCCCGTTGTAGCTTGCCAGAATACTCTTTCTATTGGACTTTCTTGATTTGCATTTCTTGCGAAGCGACACCCGCCTTCGTGGGTGATGCTGATTGATAATCTATTTGTTATCTCATTGTTTCTTACCTGACTCAACATTGCATCGCGTGTTGATGGCAAAATCGCCAAATTCCACAAACTCACCCAGCTCGTACGAAGTTGCTCGACATCATCAAAGTAGCGAGGATTATCGCAAACAGGAATTTGATAATGAACATGTTCAGAAGAACGCGGATGGGGCTGTAACGTTTCACTTCCCTCTACCACGTCCCATCAACTCTTGAATCTCTCGAGCTCTCGCCCACAGCAAATGTATATTTTCCATCCACAACCATAACCCAATTTTGCCGCTCGACATCCCAATAGCTCAAGTCCCTCCTCGTGATTTCAAACTCAATCGTCTTGCTCTCCCCCATTTCTAAGTAAACCTTCTCGAACCCACGGAGCACGCGAACGGGGAAGTCAACGCCCGCCGAAGATTCCGGATAGGAGAGGTAGAGCTGGGGGACCACCTTGCCGCCAACGGGTCCCGTGTTGGAGACGACTGTAGATACCGTCACGTATATCTCCCAAAGGCCTGGGTTCCCTCCCTCACCACCTCCGGCTTGTGAAGGAGGCTGCTCGATGTCGTACCCTTCCGGATACGGGTAATCTCCAACCTCGATATCTTCGGAGTCGATGTATGGATATACAAACTTCTTGAGGCGTCGGATGTTGCTCGGGAAAAGCGCTTCCTTCACATCAGGAATCTCGTTATCGAATTGCGGTGCTTTCGTGCCCGACTCTTCTCGCTGGGCTGGTAGGGCACTCTTCGCCTTTTGTTGCTTAACTTTCAACTCCTTATACTCAAAAGTTGTGTAAGACAAGCCAAAGCCAAACTCAAAGCGCGGTTCGACCTCGTACTTGTCAAAGTGCCTGTAGTCGATATAGAGCCCCTCATCAAAGTCTTGCTGGGGCACTACGGCACTCGGGCGATACATGATTTGGCCCCCCTCCCCATATTCTTCGAGCGACTTTCCAATGGTATATGGCAACTTCCCGCTAGGGTTTTCATCGCCGAAGATGATGCTCGCGATGGCGTTGCCGCTTTCTTGGCCGGGGAGGTTCGCCGCCAATACGGCCTTGATACCTGGATGTTCGATCCACGACTCCATGACAACGGGGCCTACAGCATGGATAATGACGATTGTTGAGCCCAATCCACCCCCGCAGTGATTTGCAACGTCGACGACGAGTGCTTCGCCGCCTTTTTGTAGGAATAGGTCGTTGCGGTCGCCGCCAATACTTCCCCAGGCCAGGAACCCCTCTCCTGCATCTGCGTTGGCAAAGACAAGGCACACGTCCTGGTCGTCTAGAACATGTGGTTGCTTCTCATGTTGCAACTTGTTGGAAAGGGACTCTGTGATCTCAACCTTCTCACCATTGAAGCCCTTTCGAAGTGCCTCGACTGGAGAAACGAGATACGGAAAGTCTACAGCGCCACTGCCCCAGCCCGAGCCAAGAGTGCCCTGGTTGCATCCCCGATCCTTGCAATAGTTGGGGCCGTTTCCAGGCCCGGCGTCTTCGCCGAAAATACCTACTCGTAATTTATCGTGTCGTTTTATCTCTTTAGCGGCGCTCGTTGTGCCTTCGCGACTCAGAGGAAGGATTCCATCGTTCTTGAGGAGGACCGTTCCTTCAGCTGCAATTTGGCGTGCGAGTAACGAGTGATTGGCTTGAACATTGACGAACTGGTTGACCTCGAGGTTTTCTTGTGGTGATGAGCTACCGGGAGCAAGCGTGCCCATCTTATCAAAGGTCCACGACGAGAAGTTTGGACCCTTATTGTCATACAGCTTCTCATTATCTTGGCCGAGCTGGTACCACGATGCCACGATTCGCACCGCCATATCGTTTAGGCGTTCCATAGGCAAGGATCCGTTGAGAACAGCTTTGGTCAATTGAGGCCCCCAAAGTGAATCGCCGTCCTGCCATATCAGGCCATCTCCTGGCATTGACATATCGAGTCCGGCCAAGGCACTCGAAACACCACCTCTTTGGGCAAGCCAATCCGACATGACGAATCCTTGAAAGCCCATCTCGTCCTTGAGAATCCCATTGAGTAACTTGGAGTTGCCACATGCATAAGAATTGTTAACCATGTTATAGGAGCACATGACGCTCGCCACCCCAGCCTTGACGGCATTCGCAAACGGCCAAGCATAGAGCTCATGCATGGTACGATCATCGATGTTGGACGAGAGAGCGTTGGGGAGGCCCCATTCCCACGGCTGACGGAAGTGCTCTTGCTCGTTCCCGACGAAATGCTTGATAGTGGCCATGACGCCTTGGTCTTGGATCCCCTTGATAGTCTGGGCTCCCGCGATACCTTGCAAGTATGGATCGGGCCCGAAGCCCTCCCAGTTACGACCTCCAGCGGGCATTCGCCCTAGACTCCCGATACATGGCCCCAGAAGAATGTTGATGCCCTTCCCGCGGGCTTCAAGAGCATGCGCTTTCCCTCGCTCGTACATGAGCTCCTTGTTCCAGGTAGCCCCGACGGTGATACCCGCGGGAAACGCAGTCGCATTGTCGGCGAAGCGAATTCCCAAAGGCCCATCCTGCAGTGCCAGCCCAGGAAATCCGACATGGGTAGCTGGGCCTGTGTTTCCGACGGCTAAGCCCATGCTCCAGCCCGTGCCGGTCGTGAGATTGACCTTTTCGGGTAGGGTCATGCGAGCGACCATATCAGCGGCCTTTTCATAGCTCGCGGCCCATTGCTTGACTGTGCCTCCTTTGGGACTCGGATACCACGGCGGCGAGAGACCATCGGGGGGCCTCGAAGTGTACCGCTTCCAGGCAAAGGTTCCGAGTCCAGATACGACGGCCCAGACGATCAGTATCACACCGAAGACAGTCGCACAGCATCGCTTCCTGGAGGCGAAGCACGGGCGACAAAGCGCGGCGCACCGGCTGCGGCGTTCGCGACCTTGGAATGGGGGCTGTTGAGCATTGGGTTTGTTGATGTCTTCTCCGTCGAGGAACTCGGTTAGGTCGAGGTCCGAGGCATCATCAGAATCATTCGACTCGCGTCCATCGCGCGATTGCCTCTCACTCGGCCGGAGGAGGCCTTCTCTGCTGGGATCCATATGTCACTCGTCTAGCGAGTTGCTGCCCGATGACACGGCAGACTGTGAGATGTGACAGCTCGAAGTGGGTAGCGAGCGATTGGAAGCTGTGCTTATTATGCAGTGGAGGATTCGAGGATGGACATCAAAGACGGGGAGCAGCCGAGGCGGGCGAGAAGGCAGCCTGAGTGATCAGAAAGGCAACCATCACAAGGCGGGGAAGATGGAGAGAGAAGCAGAGAAGCTCAGTTGCAATTGTACGACTCAAGTGATAAATCCATCTCGTCCATCAATGGAATGCTTCGTTACTAGGTTGCGTCACTAGGCGAACGGATACGGGGTAGTGCCGCCTTGTCGCCCCGAAATGCCGGCGATTCGCCCAATTAATCCCTTCAGGCTTCATCTCTCCCAGTCGGACATTTTCCCTTCTCCCATTTGGACAGACATGTTACTCTGACTAGACCGACTCTTTGGATTGTGCACAAATCCTTGATGCCGACATGGAAAGCAGACCAGCCATTGTGCTGCTGCAGTGGTGACCTTGGCCTTTATTGATGATTGGGACTGGAATGATCAGATGCGCATTGAAACCGAAACTCTCTAACGGCTCTGTCCCATAAAGACGACGAGAATTGCCATGTACCTATTAAAACTAGTTAGCCTAACCCAGTCCTGTAAGACCACACTGAAATGGCCACCCTCCATAGTGTCTTACGTCGCCGATGCTGTGAATATCTCATGTCTCTTGGCGGTGGTACAGAGACGTAGAACCACACCAAAAACGCAGGTGCAAGATGTCTGCAGCAACATGATGGCCGCCATTGTTTTCGCGTCGAGCTTTTCTACCCTTGACCAGTAGAACAGTGGATAGAGAGGAGCAGTGAGCAGAAGCATCATCATGCCGATCATGATTGTCATGGTGAAGGCTCGTAGTCGACTAACGCAGAGCACAACATTGCGACCCATTTTTGGTTTCATAGCCGTCCCCCGATTCGTCTCCGATGGGTTTGGTTTACTTGCGTTTCCATCATCGCCTTTTGCTTGCAGAAATCTCTGTTAAACAGTCAGGCCATCTTGTAATTTCGTTCGGGGAGTATGAGCTTCTTTGGAACTCACATCCAAAATCGGCCAATCGAGCGAGTCGATGAGTTTATGTAGCTGTCGGTCGAGCCACGCGTTTTCGGATTCTGTTGCCACCTTCATAAGATCGTTGGTATCTGAAAGTGGAGTCTCCTCCTCTACGGGTAACTTTTGGACCTCATCGTTCCAGAATTGTATGAAACTCTTTTTGTCCTTGGCCGTTGGTCGCGGAATGCGTCTCATCTTATGAGCAATGCATACCACTTCGCCTGTAGTCTATATCAGCAAGAATGTCACCCATACTTTACATCCTTTTTCTAGATCACCGTATTCTTTCAGCTTCGCTGATATTCTATCCATGAGGTCTCCCCGTCTTGCTAGGCGTCTCACCACCTCTGGAAGTTGTGGGTCGTATTCCGCCTTCGGATATGGCACTCGTTGGCAAAGTATCAACGGATTCCAAGAATTATCGTCGTTGTCTAAACGAAACAACTCTTCTTCGAGAGATCTAACTTCGTCCTGTAGGTGGAGCATCGACCGGGTATAGAGATATCTGTATTCACGGAACAGCGAGTAGTTTTCGCATGGGGCCATCCATCGAGCAAGCTTTGGGTAGCCGTCGTGCGCGTCCAAATCTGCCCAGAGTAGTCATGAGTAACTTTCCCACAGTAGAGGTCCAGAAGCTCACAGCTTTGCCGTATTATATCTGCTGGCTTATATTCCCTGTAATATGTTAGACAGCTGAACAATGTCCCGTAGGTGTGTTGGTAAGATCTTGCTTTCCGCCTGCCGACTTGCCAGTGCTACTCGCGTGCTCTGTACTCGCATCATCCTGCCATAGGTTAGCTCCGTTGCCAAAATAGATATCTGACGAGGGATTCGTTACCATCTCGATACTCCCGCTTTCGAGGTCTAAATTTGCTCGCTGGGTCATTGCGTATTTGACAGAAGGAGTTCGTGCTTTTGGCAGTGAAGGAAATCGAGGAGAACGAGAAATGCTAACCAGTCCTGCGACCTTTTAATCGACCCCATGTAGGCTAGTAAAATTGTTTCACAGATATAAAGTACGTTCTGTATACTTGTCGTATGGTATTACGAAGAAGAAGCAGTGTTCCGTACTGTGACTACTTAGTACTTGTCAAATTTTAAGTACTACCTATGTACCTGAAGGGCTGGGCTATAAAACACGCGAGAGCGAGAGCGAGGCTCTCTCACCCTCGCTATAATATATAAAAATCGCTTGCAGGTCTATAAAACTTGTTCCCAATTAAAACCTAATCTTCAGCAGTATTACTTATACTGCACAAGCTATCTAATTACCTTACTTAGTTAGGTAAGAGGTTTATGCGCCAAAAAGGGCAAAAAAAATTTGTAGCTTCTCTTTGATTGAGCGTGTCATCCTTAGTGCAGGGGCCATGCTAATCTTCTCTCTGGAAACAATGTTAGTATGTGGTTTCGAACTCGAGACGTTGGGATTTAACTTACGTATCGTTTCAAATTGACTAAATGCCCGAAGGCGAAGAAGGTGCTTAGTATTTGGTTTATATACTAAGCGTCGAATGGGTGGATCCACAAAACCTTGGTACCCAGGTGCCTAATCAATTGTTACTGGCAGAACGCGCATCTGCCTCTGCACCGTCTGAATTTTGTGTCCTCACAGACAGCTCTAACATAGCAGTAGCAAGGCTCAACATTTCATGTTATACCAGACTATTCTAACTAGGCTGGGAGCTTCACTCAATCCCTATCTCTTGTGCGGACCCAATGCTTGTGGCCCGATATTTCAAGGGAGTCTCCGGACACACTTTACATTGGGTAGATGTGTTTTTGTTATTACGGACCTTTGCTGCCTCGGCAGGGGGGAAAGAGAGGAAACCTGCAGCCGGGTCCAAAACAGTGGCCAAGCTTAATTCTGACTTACAAGGTCGTTTCGGCTCACTAAAGTTCGGAGCAGTACGCCTGTACTTCGGAATCGGCTGACCGTCTACTCCATGTGGCTCACCACGTTGTCTTACCAGGATTTAGAGGCTTTACGTACCTTTCTTCCTGGTGTACTCTATGATCCATTTATGCTCGGCCAGCACCTTCGCCGACGCTCGTTTTGAAGGATCCCAGTGGACCATCCTGTGCATCATATCTAGGAACCTTGTTTGAGTCTCCCCAACTAGAGTTGTCTCTCTATCCTTGAGCGTCATGCTTTCCGGAATCTTGATATCATCCCGCATAACGCCTACGAAGCAAGTTCCGTGCCGTTAGTAGATGAATCCCTCCCTAATCCATGCTGGGGTACGTTGACTTACACTCATCAGTGAAGAATTGGTGGCTTGCCGCGCCGGATTCGAGAAGCGCCTGCGGTGGCTTTCCAAGCAAGACGACTATCTCAGAAAGATGTGTCCGTCTGCGGTAGCTCTGAGCCTCTGGGTCGTGTCCTGAAAATAGATGAAAACTTTCAAAGAGGCCCCAGGCCTGCAGAAGATAAGAAAAAACGGATTAGCTCTGGAAGCTGCGAGGCCCCGTGTTGGATTTGGGATTTTACCATGCAGCCTGTGTTCCATATGTCAACATTATAGGACCACGGTGCTTCTAGTATGACCTCGGGCGACCGGTATATTTGGGGCTGTATGGCCTCGACATGCTTCGTGTCCCCAAAAACCGCGGAGCCGAAATCACAGAGGACCGGTGCACCCCAACCCTGGGGTGATTGGAGCTGGCGTGATACGTAAATAGTTCTTCCATCCAGGACTTTTCGTGGCGTAGGGTTAACAAGCTCTGCTTCTTCGAACGTGTCGAAAATCGAGTCGTCCTTCACGTCAAACATAATGTTATCGGCTTTGATGTCTACTCAGGCAAGACATCAGCTCTATTGTCGTTAACTCGGAACACACGCAAGAACGGTCAGGTTTTGTTCACTCCGCTTGTACGCACCGGTGTGGATGATTTTGCATTCAGTATGCAGAAAATCCAGAGCAAGAAAGAGGCGAAGAAGGATGAATGCTAAGACCGTGGGGGGAAGTCTCATCACCGGATTGCGATAAAGGAAATCCAAGACGCTCTCCAATAACGGGGGATGCACGAGGCATCGATGGGACCCGTCTGGCCCAGCAACATCGAAAGAGTCCAGAAGTTCCCTGACGGCACCGCGACCAGGATGATTGGCCGAACATGCCGCAATACGCTTGTAAATGGTGAGTTCGTGATCCACCTCCTCGCCCATGGACTGGGAGTGGATGAAGAGCTTGAGTGCCACATGTCGACGACCGCTACATCGCCTATTAGCAAAGTGTCGCGTGGAGCATGCTACAAAGTGAACGGCAAGACTTTTTACTTTAGGTCGCGCGCCAGCCAAACCGTCGAGCTAGCTCCAAAGCCCAGCTTGCCAACTAATTGGTAGCGATCCCCGAGCACTTCACCAATGCGAGCCGGGTAGTAATGCGATGCGAGGTAGTCGGGAAGTAGCTCTTCCTCAATTTTCTCACCCAAAGCAATTTGCCTGAACTTTGTACTGGAAAATGTGAGAGGCTTCCATGGTCGGCCAAACCACGGCAATCGCCGTAAAAGTGATGCCATAAGAGGTGAGAAAGGACGAAGAAGAGAGCTGATGTGGCAAGGTGACGCGTGGTTGATGCAACTGAATAGAAGCGCAGCGGCATTGCATGTCGTGGATATTTGTCGGCGGTTATTAACTTATTATGTCCAGGGGTAGCCAATAAATAACTTGATTTACACCTGATGACATGAAATGAGGCGCAGTTCCAGCACCGACCCTCAGTCGATAGCCGCCCAAACCGCCGCATGCTGTTCTTACATGTACATGTATTCCCTGTTACAAGAGACGAAACAAAGAGCCAACGAACGATCATGCGTCTCAATCACTATTCTCATTTTGTGATGGGTCCTGGACATGGCTATGGGGGCCATTATAGTAGCGCGCGCCTTCTGACTGGTGCCGTTCTCTTGGCGGCCCCGGTCAACATTGAGCGTTAAACAGTCTGTTAACAACACTAGAAAGCCGCAACCATGTTGTTTGCGATTTTCCTATAAGGCATCGAGTTTACCATGCTCACAGGGTCTCGGAATTCTTCTGCGAGGTAGAACTATCTTAAGGTGAAAGCTTTGCGTTGCTTGACTTTCGTCTCTTCTGGAGTTTGTCAAACCTAAGGTATGGTTATATTTGTTGACAACATGAGTTCTGGTAAACGCTGGAGCCGACGGACCTGGAAGTTTTGCACATTTAGCCACCCGTCGCAGACCCGGCAAATCGGTCGGGGCCTTGGGGCTACATCTAAAAGCATCCCTCACGTCGGCGCGTAAGACCCGTTCGCTTATATGATCATTCTCCATACCTGTTGGCAGCTTATGTCGGTAACATATCAATATTCTTTGTTGATTCGACAAGAAACGTCTCTCGCCGGCTGTTACTAGGCGCATGTTAGTGATAGTCATACAAGTATTTGAGGGGCAGCAACACAGGTTGACAATCAAGTTGAGGATGGTGAGCCCACAGATTCGATGCCATGCCGTCTTTATGACATCCATGGATGACTATGGTGCCCGTTCAATCGTCGTTGTACATTACAAGTCACAGTCAAAACTGCCTCCTATCTTTTCACGTTGCTCATTTTCCACACTCATGTCTCGATACTTCTCCACATCATTTCGCAATGCTATCATACTCGTTGTCTTGAGAGCTCAAGCGTTTAACAGGTTTCGAAACGACGGCTCAAGCCCTATACATCAATCCTCTTACAACCGCAACGACAAAGCTTTCATTGTCAGTGCTCGAATCACACTGGTTGGTGTAAGCAGGCCGATGGTCCACCACATACATGCAAATAGAACTGGCCCCTTCAAGAAGGGCGATGTTCAGGAATACACCACACTACATTGAACGCCGGTAGTGCAAATGGAAGGTTCGAACTTTACTGTTGTCTCAGGGTGCTATACTTAACTGGGATATTAGGCCTTGGATTGTTACAAATCTCGGGTCATCGGGTCACTGGATATGCCAAGACACGAGTTCTAGTGGAAACATTTAGTTTAGACTATCAAGGTTACGGGTAGAATATGAATTACGATTATGTGCTGGAAGTTGAGAATACTAGTTGTATTTACTTTTAACTAAGACTTCGTGCACACTACCTCTATTCCAGCGTTTTCTTCCATCTGCTTGCTTACCTGTACTGTCCATACACCTGAAACTCTCGACAGATTGCTTTACACAGTACATGTCATACAGTAGTATACCGCCAGTGCTCTGCTCATTAGTGACCTTTATATGTGAATTTATTCCACTGGCATGGGCCATGGCTGTTCAGCTTTCTATAAAATCGACATTTGACACACCCTCCTGCACACAACCACTCCTTTCTTGTTCCTCTTACAAGATCGGAATGTAGCAGCGCATGCGATGTGACCCTAATATGTAGTTAATTGGAAAGATGTGTCACAAAAAGTACATAATATCACCATAACTCTTGATCTAGGGCTTTTATTTTCAACGTTTCACTTGTCTTCAGCGCGAGCAAGATGATGAGACTGTACATAATTAAGATTGTAGAGACTTCTATGCTCCCGGCAATGTAAGAACCCTCCCAGAGTTTCCTGGGCTGTACTGAAGCCTGAGTGGAGGACCGAATCTCAACTTCAAGGGTGTACGTAAGAAATTCAAAGGTTTACTCCGCGGCTTGGTTCTGATGCTTTGAGAGATTTTGTGAGAGGAACACAGGGCACAAGACATGTGATAAAATTATTTCGCACCCAAATCGACTCGTCGATGAAACGGCACACGCCTAATTTAGCTACTCGCGTATTGTTCTCGTGAAAACCAGCACGTGTTGCTGTTCAAGCACGTGCTTGTCTAGCTATCTAGTAGATATCATGTAGCTCCCCACTCGGCAAATGATCCCTATGCAGCTGCCTTCACATACAAGGGACTAGGTAGGTAGACACATGCAACTCTGTGGGATATCTTGCTGACGGAGTAGTTCAGCGCTTGAAGCAGTTGTGGAAGACTTTTGAAAGCCACCCTGGGGCTCTCTGTGCGCCTTCTTCCTCAGCGTTCTGGCCAGTGGCTGTATTCGGCTCCGAAGGCATGACTTCGGGATCGTCCAAGCCATTCCCGGTAGGGTTCTGGTGCATGGGGCTCTGCTCCGCGGCGTTCTGATTCGTGGTGTTAATGTTTACGGCTTCATTCTGATCTAGACCATTCTCGTTTTCAGTTGTTTGTTTTCCGCAAATCTCGGGGAGTAAGGTTAGAGCTATTCATACCTGGCCTAGAAACGCGATAGTTTCCATGCCCATTAGACGACGACCCTGTCTGGACAGGCGTGTTCCTATTAGGGTCTTGCATCTGGCTTCGACACCTGGACTCTTTGGTTTCGGAATCTTAGCCTCCACTTCGTGATCGGAACACTTTGGTGAAGACTGAGCGGTCTCTTGCTTCCAGAGAAGTCTAAACTTGACTTGACAGCATTCTCGGGGAGATTTCCTACGCTTATATGGCCAATCCCTGACGATGATTCACTGTTAGAAGAGCGGTTTGCTCAGTGACAACCTGACAGTCACGGCTTCTCGTGAATAGAAGATAACATAGAAGCGTGTTCGTCACTCTCATAGCGTCTTCTATTGTTGGTGATTCGTTGTTGAGTGTTGACTCGTGTTCTACTCACTCTGCCCCCCCTGCGCGTCCATTTCGCAAACAATGTGAACCCGGCTCCAATCCCATTCACCACGAAAGAAAATTCTATGGCTCGTGAAGTCTTGTATCGACGATCTGGGTTCGCTTATCAAACCAAGCGAGGCTGTCTGTTTGGTTTGAAGTTCCTATATTCATGAAAGAGTGAAAGGCGTATTGTCGAGGTCGAGAAAACCCTCCGACCATAAGAAGCAGCATTCTGACATCTCAAGACAAGTCTCATAATTACTCCATCCAGCGCTTGCATTCGCCAAAGACATCTCGTTCAATACTCAAAAGCCGACTTGCAAACACTTCTCTTGTCAAGTCACGGTGTCCTGTTTTCTCGCCTCAAGATAGTTTGCGAGTTCCAACTCGAACCACCTACCCAGCTGTTTAGAACGTCGTGATTATCTTATGAAACGAGGGTAGATTCCCGAGGTCAGAGAACTACTAACGCGATTGCGTTTAAGTGCAAGTGGGAGCTTATACTTCCGTTGGGAGGTGGCTGATTGAAGATTGTGCTGTCACATCTTTCCCAGCATTTTGGGTGTTCATCCTACGAGTCAAGAAATCAACCACTTTTGGCATCGAAGCCTGGCTCAACTCTCTCATTGAAAGAGAGTATCAGATTGCCTTTAAAATACAAATGTAGTGTCATATAGCATTTGCTGTGTTTGTTCCACCCACGTAAGACGATGCAGGGATAAGTGGCGATTCGGTCTTCAACATCTTCGGAGTTCTACCTTCTCAATGAAAGGCTAAACCGTGGTGACATTCCCTTATTATACCCAGACATGTTAGAGTGATGCCACTGTTACTCATCGGACTCGATGGATCATTCTCGCCGAGTGTCTACATGTGCTATGCTGTGGGCCGCGTCTTGCGAAATTCTACATCAGCAATCGCCACCAAACCTGCGCTCTGCAGATCAAACGCTTTTGAGTCCTCCGTTGGTTCATGTAGGGGGTTCCCTGACTGTAGGAGATTCGCGTATAAGTGCGCGATGATTGTGTCTTGAGCAGTCACGTTGTCGTCGTGGCTCACGAAGGCGACGATGAGTTCATGCAGCAAAGACACGGCAAACGGCATGTTTGGTAAATGCTGGACAGCACGAACGCCATCATAGTTTAATACCAATCCGCTCCCCAAGTGCCCTGGGTTTGGCCAAACCTGTAGCATCGAACGCCATCGATGGAGCTGTGTCGAAGGTTGAGAACTTTGTCAGCCGCCTGTACTTGTCACTGTGGGGCGGGAGAGACTGGCGGGGTTTCTTCGGCAAATCTTTTAAACATCGCGAATTGAAGTCGTCAACCGACAGACCGAGCTTCATCACCATCGACCAGCGTCGCCCAATTGCCCATCATGTCTATGTTTCGCGCGAAGAAGCTCGACCTGGGCTGCTTTGTCAATGTGCGCACCCTGCGTGACCACACCAAGCGTAAGGTCTACGAACAGTTCGAGACGGAGAGGTATGCAAAGTCTTTCCCATCCTACGTCCTTGATGAAGGTCTCATGGTAGCATTGATCGAGTTCTGCGCATGTTACCTGCTTCCCTTACAATACGAGCACCAGTCCATATTATCGAAGATAGGCTGACCATATGTCCCACAGACAAGCGCTCCGCTACATCATCCGCAACACTACTCTCCCTCCTCGAGTCCGCGCCGAAGCCCAGATCCAGTTGACGCAGATGCATTGCTATACCCGCCCGACCCAAATCCGAAACCGATGTATAATGGGTGGGCAAGGTCGTGGTGTACTTAGCGACTTCAAGATGACAAGAGTAGGTGGCAGAAACTTGGGGTTGAGAGCAACGTCACTAACCACGCGCAGTACAACTTCCGAATGGAGGCCATCGCAGGCAACCTACCCGGTGTATCGAGGGCTAGTTGGTAGAGCAGAAGGGCGCTCGACGCAGATAATTGTGAAAAGACGGCAATGTATATTATGTTGAATGCGGCTTCACAGTCTTGGGGTGGAAGAAGTCATTCTGTGGCTGTGTTGACGCGATCCTGAGCTGAATCGATCAACCTTGTACAATATGAACAAATATCCAAATTTGGAAGATCTAAGATTTCCATTTTCCCATCCACGGTGACATTGGAACATTTGTTGAACCAGTGCATTCTTCATGCAGGGCTATGTCTTGAAGTCCTTCTGGGACATATACGTACTGTCCCTCTACAGTGAGTAGCATCTTAGCTGTATACAGCTACTACCTCAGCCTCCGCGTTTGTGTTCAAGCATCCCATAACAGGATTAAATTAGTACAGATATGTCCAGCCTAATAATACTGAAATACCATTAATATAGAACTAGAATCTGCAGAATGGCTTGGACAGGAGACTTAGATAAGCGATATAGATAAGCGATAATGGATAAGCGATAAGAGTTACGATAACAGTCTCTACTCAGCTACTTTACAGCGTTGCCTGGCGCCCAAGCATCTCGAACTTCTACCTCCAACATTCGTCGCCACACGCCAGCGACACAACATTTCAACCTACTCCTCCATTTAACCTTTCCGAACACCATTTGCCCACCATGGGAGGCGGTGATCTTAACTTGAAGAAATCGTTTCATCCGGCCTTGCGGCGCAATCAGGCAGTCGTTTACGATGAAGAACAGAAGGCCCTCGCGGAGCGCAAGCGAACCCAACAACGCATCAACGAAATCAAGGAGGAGCGCGCAAAGGAGGAGCTGCAGCACCAGCTAGAGGCAGCGGGCGGGAAGAAGCGAGTCGATCGCGTCGACTGGATGTACCAAGGCCCCACCGATGGACAGCCCGGGATGACAGATGAGACCGATGCATACTTGCTGGGCAAGCGGAGGATCGACAACATTCTGAAAGGCAACGACCAGAAGCTGGAGAAGAATTCTGGCGAGGGAAGCTTCATGGCAGTGCCAAATGCCAGCAGCGCTCGGGACATAGCTGCAAAAGTGCGCGACGACCCGCTATTGGCAATCAAGCGCCAAGAACTGGCAACCTACGAAGCGATGATGAACGACCCGATCAAGCGACGCCAACTCCTCGCGTCTATGGGGATAGAAGACGAAAAGAAGAAGAAAGAAAGGTCCAGCAGGAAAGACGAAAAACGCAGGCACAGACATCATAGACATCGTAGTCCGGATTCGGACGAGCGACGGCACAAGCGACGAAGGTCTCACTCACGGTCGCGAAGCCCACGGAGGCGCGACAGATCAAGGGACGAGACAAGCCACAGGCGACGACGAGAAGACGGCACTGAGCATCGATCGCGACGGCACAGGGATGATTCGGAGGGAGAAGATCGTGGTTCGAATCGGCGACGCAGCAATGGCGAAGACTACCCCGAACGACGAGACTCATACCGACGCCGCGATGCTGATCGCTCCAATGATCGGCGGCGGTACGACTCAGAGCCTGGCAGCGAGCGCCCTCAGCGCAGACCCTCGCCTTCGCACAATCCTCCTACGAACCCACGCAACGGATTTGCCGAAGAGCCCATACGAGATGCGCGACGCAGTTATGGCGGACAACAATCACGCGGCAACGGCCAAACCACCTACAATGCTCGGCGCCAAAGCCCCGAGGAAGATGATCAAGCCAAGGAAGAAGAGCGCAAGCGGAAGCTCGCAGCCATGCAGTCGGCCGCAACCGAGCTGGACGAGGATCGTGTGAAACGGTTGGCAGCTTTGGAAGAACGGGAGAAAGCACTTCGAGAGTCTGATGACAAGGCTCGACAAGGCGGTGGAGACCGACAGTTTGCGAACGGACTCCATCGCCAAGCCGGCAAGATGGATCTTGCAGAGCGGATGGGCCGCGGGCGGCAGGGATATCAGAAGAGCGATGATTAAGGTACCTATTGGGAGGCGGGGCGTACGAACAAGGACATGTATTTCTGAAGCAATGGAGATTATTTGTCGGGTCTGCAATACGGGCATGTTAAACATTCGGCATGGTTCCAAGAAGCAGCTATATTTAGAGTGATGGCTTATACCACTGAAATCTGACAGCAACAGCCTTGCTCCACTGCGATTTGAGACCGTTGACAGGCTGCGTTGAGTTATTTCATGTGCTGTCAACCTGTATACGACGTATGTAGGTAATTTCATACATATGCGCGCTGTTCATGTACGCATCCACCCACATCCAATGTAATCCATGGCGTATGTATGTGGTGTTGTCCAACCCCAACTGCACTGGGATCCATCACAGCTAAATAATAAACTTTAGCGTTGAGAAGATTAAAATACGCACGTAAACATAACATCATACCATTTCCATTTGCAGTATCTACGTACACCCTTCAAGCAGAATCCCCTCTGTATTCCTGGCGGTAAACTTTGTATCAGTGAATGCCAAGAGAAAAGCCGGTGAAAAGGTTGCGGCCTCGCTCTACTAGCAGAGCCATGGACCGGACTTCGCTTCCCACTGCAGAATAGCCCAACGGGATAACGAGCTGGTACCTGGCTGATTAGTTCAGCCACCAAGCCACGAATGCATGAGTTGATGAAAGCTATTTATTTTCTGCTACCTTATTAACTTTATCTCCTGTTATTTGGGCAGCAAAGTCAAATGCATGCATTGCCAAACCTTGGAAATGAAGATCCATGCGCCAGTGACAGTTAATGTGGACGGGCAACAGCGGGCTTTCCGGGCGTCCTGCGGCCGCGGGGGTTCAGATTCAGTGGGTGCAGCAGCGGCGCCTCCAGTGAAGTCGGGCGGATCCACTGCCGAAAGTTAGCGGGATTTCGGGGCTGCTGAGCCACTGTTGCCACTGCAAATTGCCACTGAACTCCACTCCGCTGGCGGCGGGCGCTGCGAGTCTGCGCCGTTGGCTGTGGACGTCCCATTTTATCATTAAGGTACTGGACCTCCTTAGGTTGGATTCCTCCCGTGCCGTCCACTTCATGTTCCCTGTCTCTGACTTCATCTCTCACGCCCCAGCACCTCATTTCCTGCCCCAGCCAATCCATCCTTTAAACGTCTCCATCGTCACAACCACGCTTCAGCAACCCTTCGCACACGCTACGCTACCACTCAATCCTACCGCAGCCGAACCGGAATCAACTCTTCCATCGCCATCACGATCAATTCATCGAGTCGCATGCCATTGCGTGCCTCTAGCTGATACCGACCCTCCGAATACACCGCCGAAAGCCAGTTTCAAGGGAGGACGAGCCGATATCACCACATTCAGGACCCACGCGCGAATAGCCTGCAGCAATACAATCGACGACCCGGCACGATGCCTTCTCTCTGTGGAGGATCCAAGACGGTCCAGCGTAAGCTGGTGCTGTTGTGAGTCGGCCCACGACTCGTCATCTTCGAGGGGATGGCAGCGCTGATATCACCGTGTGCAGGGGCGACGGTGCTTGTGGAAAGACGTCGTTGCTGAATGTCTTTACGAGAGGGTATGTGTGCCTGTTCGACAACTTCATACATAAGGTCGGCTACTGATGCGTTGCGCCAGCTACTTCCCGACTGTCTACGAACCGACCGTTTTCGAGAACTACGTTCATGGTACACTCCACCCGCCTGAGCTTTCCGATGCCGAGACTAATAAGACTGCTGTAGATATCTTTGTGGATAACGTGCATATCGAACTCTCGCTTTGGGACACAGCGGGCCAGGAAGAATTCGATCGGTTACGGTCTCTCTCCTATGGTAAAGAATGCCCCGCCTTGAGACACGGCCAACTCTAACGCATCTCCGCAGACGACACCGATCTCATCATGCTCTGCTATTCCGTCGACAGCAAAGACTCCCTGGAGAACGTCGAATCCAAATGGGTGGGCGAAATCGCCGACAACTGCCCCGGCGTCAAACTCGTCCTGGTGGCTCTGAAGTGCGACCTCCGCGAGCAGGGCGACGAGGAGGACGGGGAGACGGGCGAACAGCGCGAGAAACGACCGACAATCAGCTACGACCAAGGCCTCGAGGTTGCCAGACGCATAGGTGCGACACGGTACCTCGAATGCTCGGCCATGCGGAATCGCGGCGTCAACGAGGCCTTCACCGAAGCCGCGCGCGTTGCCCTGGGCGTGAAGAAGGACCGCGAGGACAGCAAGTGCACAGTCATGTAGGAGAACGTCTGCTCGGCACTGCGCGTCGTCTTCTGTTGCGGAAAACGAGGAAGAGATACTAGGGCCCGACAAAACGAAGCGAGCGGTCCGCGTCAGTCCAAGGACTAAGCATTTCCCCGCTGGCTCACATCTACAGTACCCAACACCTCTTGGCCAGACCTTTTATCCTTTTGTTTGGAATTTCCCTCTTGGGGCTTCATTGTACATATTCCTGTACGGGCTATCATGCACATAAGGACACGGTGTTATTATGTATGTCGGACGACCACTTCTTCGGGGTGACGCCAAGTCGCATCTACGACGCATGTGGCGGAACGAAGTGTGCGACATTAAGATATCCCCCGATACTTCTGCCTTGAGGCACTTTTTTTTCTTTCACCCTTTTCTTGGTTCTTCCTGGCCTGTATCTGTTAATAGCGACGTTTTAATGCGATATTCGATTTTCTCTCAAAATCTCTCCATCTAGGACACTAGAAAATGGTGACTGCTGCTGTGTGACAAGGCTCAACATGGGTTGCAGATATCGGTATCAGTCGGTCATTTAGCACTGCCACACGCGGACTCGTCGGGTCGATTCGTGCCGTGCTGATCATATGCCATGGATTCTACTAAAGCTGGTAGCTCTTGAGATGGTTGGTGCCCCTCGTGGGGTTGATGGAACAAAATGTCAAGACATCCATTCTATCATAACGGATAACAGCAGCTTAACCTCGTGGTTAGGATGGGATATTCACTGCACGATTTTACATGTCACTACACGATTTTACCTATCGCCTGCCGAGCCTAATAGAAGTCTCCCGATGTGCTCTTGCGTATGAAGTCCGGGGCTGAGTTTGCATCGTCTTGCGACACAGATGTCACCCAAGCCTCTCTATATAAGTGTAACGATGACTTCTAGAAGCAGCGCTGGAGTTACATCGCCGACATCAATGTTTGTCCTCCAATATGCTTGTTTACTTACACAACGACACCGGCTCCAGCGAAGCTAGTCCTCGAGTGCGCTGCACTAGTAGCACGACAAGATGTGTGCGGTCGCAAACAAGCATACATCATCGTCCATTCTCAGCCTCACGAACCCCGGCCACCAACACCACCCTACAACCAGGTCAACTGATCCCAGCTCCCAGTCCTGGAATCCAGTGATGAAATCGCCATCATCATCGTCAATGCCAAAGCCCGCCATGATAGGAACCCTGGCCGGTATCGCGTCACCACCAAGATGTGATTGGCCCGTCCTCCACCCAACCTTGGCTTGGACCCTGGCGAGCATCCTGGAGATGTGAGCGACGTTGCGCTAGCGACTGACGTCATGGTGGTGATCCCGCGATGCATACCGGCGTTGCTAGCACAAACAGGTTTGATGCTGTTGGTGAGAGAGGAAGGATGCAAGATGCTGGGTTTGCTATGGTTTTCGAGGTCGTGAAAAGGGAGAGCGGCGCCCTCTTCTAGCTGGATTTTGCATTCATCTTCACACAAGCATTGGAGCAATATCTGTATTGAACTACTAGCTTACAACAGCCATCCATCCTTCTCATCACTTACACCGACCTTACAAACAACATCTATCAACACCACAACACCACCACCACCATGCCTTTCTTCGGATCCCGTCGCGAGCCCTCCCCAGAGCCCGTCCCAGAGCCCATCCACGAAGAGCGCAAACACAACAGCATCTTCCACCGCCGCGATCCCTCCCCCACGCCCACTCACCAAACCCACCACACCACCAACTCAACCCTCAGCTCCTCCACGCGCAACACCACCAACAGCAGCCTGCACTCCGGCACCGGGTCTACCAAAAAGCCGGGCTTCTTGCAGCGCAGCTTCGGCAACGGCAACACCACCGACATGGACCCCAGCATCGTCCAGGCTCGCGAGCGCGTCATGAGCGCCGAGGCCGCTGAGCGGTCGGCCGATCGCGCCCTAGAGGAGGCACGGTTGAGCGTGCGCGAGGCGAGGGCGCATGTGAAGCGCCTGGAAGAGGAGGCGAAGGAGGAGGCGAGGCTGGCCAAGATTAAGCAGCACCATGCTAGAGAGGTGTCAAAGCGTGGGCAGGGACTTGGCCGTGAGTATTTCCGCAACTGCATCGTGACTTGTCGTGGGTTGTTGCTAACTGTTGAATAGGACATGGGGAGTAATTGGTGGATGCTGGCGATGTACAAGGCATGGCTCACGCAAGACTGCTTTACGGAGTGCGGGCGTATTGTACGATAAGAGGAGAATGATACACATGACAGATGACTGTAAATATAGGAAGTCAGATATCAACAGCGTGCAAATATGATTCAATCTGAAGCAACTTTATTGAACATGTCCCTAACTTCAGAAGTACATGTGCTACAGTTGATAATCAATACCTTACTTGAAGGAAAGAACAACTCCCTAGAGTAGGTACTAGCACATAATGCAAGTAAAACACCTGCAGTGCCTTCGCAATCATCCCGGTGCTCGGCCGGCCGAGCTCCGGTCCCGGTCCACCGAGCTTCGGCCTCCGCGACCCTGCCGCCGGGGCCGGATCCTGCCAGACAGCGCGGAGCATCTCGGCATCACCCAAACCGAGCTCTAATCTCTAACGCCAATCCGCGAACAAGGGTAAAACGAATGGTTTGGCCAGTAGCCTATTTTTGGGTGCTTTCCCCTGAAGGATATCCACTGCGCACCGACAACTTCAGGTTGCTACCGGTAAACCCTGAAACTGGGTCGGTGGAGGACAAGTCGAGGACCGTGTGCCATATTGTTCTAGGCACTCTGAAGAACTCGTAGGGACATCTTAGTGCTGGTATTGTTGATGCACTTTATATCGTCTGGGTTACGAGTCTCAGTCGCATAGTCTCTCGTCCGCGCTTTGTAATGAAAGTAAACTAAATGCTCAATCTGCATAGACCATCCATATGCGTATACCATGTCCAATTTCCTTCATTTCAAACCCAACGTGTCTCGCCCGATTCTTTATTTAATCCGTGCCCCTATAATAACCATCCCATCGCGACCCATCTCGCCGCCCACTTGCAATCTGCGCAAAGAGCCAAGCAAGCGCAATCTCGAAGCGATTTCCAAGGGCCATGTCTCAGTGCCCGTCGCCCCCCCGTCTCGCCACGACCACCGCAACCACTCCCTTGCCCGTGAGCTAAAAGGAGTTTTATTCCGCGCGGCTTGAGCCACTTGAGGCCAAGAACCTGTTCTCGGACGATTCGTGGTGGAGGTCGCGGGCCGGAATATCGTTGAGATTGCAAGCTTGGTCCGTTACCATGTTCGCGATGTTTCTCCTGGTGGTTTATCAATGCTTTCTATCCTTCATTTACTTTTCACTCTTTGTACCGTCGCATTTTCTTAGAATCGCGTTTGTTTGTTCCCGTTTCAAGACGGAATACCTTGGTATCTTATTTCAGATTTTTAATCACAGCTTACCGTCACTCTCTCCGGTGATTGTTCGCGGCCGTCATTTGCGCATCCGTCGCCTCGTTCGTTGTTCGACATTCTTCATCTCAACCCGGAAGCACCCTACTACGCCGTTAACAATTGGTACAACTTTTAATCATACAAGACAATTAGTTTGAAAGATTTCACATGGGACCAGCAACACGATAGAAACTCCCTCCAAAAGCTTCAACTCCAAGCCATCATGTTTTCCAAATACCTTATCCCAGCAGCCGCATTCCTAGGACTCGCCATCGCCCAAACATCAACGGATTGCAACCCTCGCAACTCATCCAACTGCGAGCCCAATCCCGCCTTCGGCACCGACCATCTCTTCCAATTTAATAGCACACCCTCAGGCGACCTATGGGACGCAACCGCTGGAACCGTCAGCTACGACGCCGAGAAGGGAGCAACCTTCACCATCGCCAAGCAGGGCGACTCTCCTACCATACGGACGCAGTTCTACTTTTTCTTCGGCCGGACCGAAGTATGGCTCAAGGCTGCGCCGGGCATCGGCATCGTCAGCTCCATGATGTGGCTAAGTGACGATCTCGACGAGGTGGACTGGGAGCTTCTCGGGGCTAACAACACGCATGCCGCGAGCAACTACTTTGGAAAGGGCCGCCAGGACTTCTTGAACGGTGGGATGCATTATATGAAGAATGGCATGCAGGCCGATTACCACAACTACACCACTGTCTGGACCAAGGACCAGATCGACTGGTTCATTGACGAAGAGCACGTTCGGACGCTTCTGCCTGCTGAGGCGAATAGCACGAACAATTACCCGCAGACTCCTATGCGTCTCAGTCTGGGCATCTGGGCTGGCGGAGATCCGACGCTCCCCGAAGGAACACGCCAATGGGCTGGCGGCGACACCAACTATGATGACGGACCATACAATATGTATGTCAAGAAGGTTCAGGTCACCGACTTTAGTTCCGGCAAGGAATACGTATACGGCGACCAGACGGGCGATTGGAAAAGCATCAAGATCACAGAGTAAGTCATAGACCACAGGCCCTCATGCCCAACCACGACCCAGTCCAAAGAAGCTGACGTTTTCCCCAGGGGCAACTCAACTTCCGTCGAAGCCATCAACAAGAAGCCCGAGACGACCAGCTCAGAGAAGTGGAAGGAAGTGCCACAGGCCACCAAGACGGCAGTGTACGCCGGCGGCGTCGGCGCTGGGGCAATCGGCCTAGGGGCCCTAGCCTTCTTCTTTATCCGGCAGCGCCGTCGCGGAGCGGGCGAGGCCAAGGCTGCCGAGGGTACGCAGTCAGAAATGTTGATTTCGAACAAGGGAGGGGAGAGCACGACGCAGCAGGGACATGAGTATAGCTCCGGGTGGACGAGGTTGTGAGATCTGAGGACGTCTGGGTTGAGAGGAGTTGGATACGGGCCAACGGCCAGACAGTTGACGATGCGGGTTGGAGGGTTTCGTCGATTTATATTGGCGAATTCACGTCCTGCTCCGTCGATGTTGTAAGATCTATGACTGCGGGCGGAAAGTCAGTGAAAAGCCCCCCAGATTTGGTAGGATGCAGAGTGTAAGATTTACGTGCAGAGGTTCCGCATGTAGAATAGGTTTCATCATAGAGCATGGCACTGCATTGTCGGAACTATCAGTAACACTACGGAATAGATTTAGAATTATTATCTCTTTAATGCACTTACTGCCTGTCATTTGACTTGAGATTCCCCTTTTAGGTCAGTTCACTTCTCACTATCCGAACACTTTGTCGTATGGAGCGGGCCTTTGGTGGCCTGGTGTGATACTTTGATGCCTTTGTCGATTAGAATTCGTGTCCATGGATTGAACAGATTTAACATTTACCATCGAAACACTTCCACTCAAACATTGCCATATAATTAAGATAGGTTATAGTTGTAAATTATCAATGTGTCATTTCTGTCTTGAATCTGTTGACGCAATAGAAAAGTTATAAAACACGGTTGTTTATCAGAAAGCATAACTGACAAGCTAAACTACCAAAGTTCCTATCTAGTATTTCCCCGAGCGCCGAGACCTTTCCCATGTTAGTTGCTCACATCGCCCCAATTAAATCTTATCTGATCATGTCAAGTTAAGGCGGAACGCCTCATGCTGATCATCTGCAGGGCGCACTAGCTTTACGTCCTTCAGTATAAAGTTAGTCCCAGCCATCTCCGGTGTCCGACGGATATATCATATATGTCCGGCTCACGGCTATTATTTTTTCATTTATAGCGACTCTTGAAGCTTCGACACTCCAGTTTTCTTCCGCATTCCTCTCCCACTATATCGTTTTTTTTTCGAAGAAAAGGACAAGCGTGAGTTTCCAATGCATACATACAACTGCACTCTTAGAAAGTAACTCATCTGCCATATCTAGTTCATAATCATGGCCTCACAAACCGTCGACAGCCTCTTTGGCCTCAGCCCTAGGCCCCTCACTTTCCGTAAGGCAAATCCTTCAGACGCGCCGGCCCTCATGCCGCTCATCGCCAAAGCCTATCGTGGTGATGAAAGCCGCGAAGGCTGGACCACGGAGGCCGACCTTCTCGAGGGCGCCCGCATCCACGAAGAGGGTGTCGTCGCCAAGATCACCGACCCCGACGGTGCTGTTCTCCTTGCCTACGATCAAGAGGGACTCCTCGTGTCGTGCTGCGAGATCGTCAAGCGCGACGAGAAGGTGGCGTACTTTGGCCTGTTCGCAGTCGATCCGAAACGCCAGGCCGGCGGTATCGGGCGCCAGNTCCTGGCTCAGGCGGAGGCGTACGCTAAGAACGTCTTTGGGGTTGCGCAGATGGAGATGAATGTGGTTGGGACGCGTGAAGAGTTGATTGCGTGGTATGTGAGGCGTGGGTACAAGGTCCTCGATAAGACGAGGCCGTTCCCTTACGCTGAGCTTGTCGATGGGAAGCCGCTGAGGATGGATTTGTATTTCAAGGTTTTAGAGAAAGATCTATGAGTCGGGCTGAAAGAGATCATAGAGTGTTAAGAATCTTTCTTTGACGTGGATAGAGGTAGACCTGTGGCGGCGGTTGGTGTTTTGTTGGACTTTCAACTTGTTTTACACTAAAAGCTTAGATTACACGCTCGTATAGTGATTGACATTTAGAAAGACTTTACCGATTGCTACTCTTCAGGTTTCTATTGGAATTCCCAGTAGATGAGGTGTTTGAAGTCGTTAAACGTTCCACATTCATTTGCACTCTGTACAGCGAAGCTTGCGATAAGCTGCCATTTCACGGACTGATGAATATTAGATCATAGAAGTAGGTACTCATATATGGTGTACTACCTAGATACCAGATATCTAACGTATAAGCGTCTACTGTGCTTAGATCGGACATCAAACGCAAAATAAGTCCAAGTTCTGACCTTGGTCGCCCCGCGACTGGGTGTTTTATGTTTGGTAATGAGACAGAGTGTTCCATATCAGTCATATATCACTATTTTTGCTTGAGCGGATGACTTAAAGCCTATCAAACAGGTTCCAAAACACCGTGATTATCCCCCGCAAGTACCTAGATGACCGACTTCTGTACTTAGTTGCATACCCTTTCGACCAGCCTTTATCAATGGGATCTCAATTGCAAAAGCCATATGAAAATCCTCTCTGCCATACAAAACAGATCTACCACGGCTTCATCATCTGAGTTTATATCCCAATATCGAGCTTGACCCCTAAACAGCCGAAGTTTAAGTTTCAAGTTCTGCCGCCATCTGAATGCATCAACCAATTCGACGAAGCATGGAAATGTTTCTGGCTAGAGTAAGGCCGTGAAAGACTCAAATATTGTGTGTCTTGACCTGTGCCGCATAGACCCGGCTTATACTCGAACACATTCTGCTGAGTTGGCTCGATCGCTCGTGAGCTCGATCATTGAGTCCCTTGTACTTGGCTGCAACTGATCTGGGTACCAGATGAAGAATATGGCCATGACAAGGAACATCAGCGCCCCGTCAAATACGTAAAACGGCCATTCATTGACAATGAGATATCCATCTTGGCCCAAGACGAATTCGGCAACCCGGTAAATACTGCGCACCAATATGAGGAATGATGTCGAGTAAAGCATATTTAAGCTCGATTGCCAGGGAACATCCGTTATTGAGCCAGTCTTATTGAGATGAGCTCGGAACCGCTTGTTGAAGATGTAGCAGCACACCCCGAACCCGATGAACATGACAACTTGTAGTGCCAGGCCAGCTATGATGATGTAGTTGCCTATGTCGACTGTCTTCGGATTGTCGTTGGACGTCAGCGGAGAGCCGTTTGACTGAATCGTCAGACTGAGAAAGTCGCCAGTGACGAAAATGCGGGTTGCCCAGCGTGGTGAGGTGATTGAGAAGTCTTCGCCGTGAACGGCTCTGACGATGCGCGAGTAGACCATGTACAGCGACGCGGCATAGAAGACGGCCGGCAACAGCAGGAAAATGGCTTGCAAAATGAAGATTATCAATGACCCTGTGGAATTGTAGGCGGCTACCCGGCATATATAACCAATAATTTCAACTAATTGGAAGCAAGGTGTTGGTCTCAGTAAAGTGTCTTGTGAGTGAAATCTTGGACTTACACACGCCGCCTATGACAAACGGGATGCAAAACCACATCTTCTTGGTAGTCATCTTCCAACTGTGTGCTGCAGTTGCAATAACAAAGAGTATAAGAAAAACAATGGCAACGGGAAGGTTGGGCACATATTTCCAGAGATAGACATCTTTGTAAGTCTGGAGAGTCGGCATGTTGGTTATGTTACACTAACAACAGCTACCCTGAGCCTTGCTAAGACTAGCACAGGTAGTGTGTACCAAATAAGTTGACGAGCAGCCGATGAAAGGTGGTGATAAGTGTTGAGAGGGGATTTCAATGGCAAGTTTCCCCCAAATATTGCGGCGGAAAGGATTGCAACAGAGTAGACCAAATATGGTGTTTAGGTCGTCGGCGATGAATGAAGTCGTGACACGACAGTGCGAAGTAAATTTTAAAGGAGATTGACGATGGTAGTAGGCGTCTTGATGAGGAAAAAGTCTCTAACCAGAACATGGCAGGAATTCAAAATCTTCTTATAAGTCTATGAAATCCAGCCTACTTCAACGAATCCCTACATGGCCCCTCGACACCCCGTAATCGAAGAAGCTTTTCACGGGCGTAAGCGTACAATGATCTGCGCCCAGAGTCAAGAACACGCGTGTTAGCTAAGCCAAATCCCGGGATAAAAGCATGACTACATGGGTCCCCCTGCCCACCTTAAATGATAGCGCCAAAGGTTTCTGTCCAAGAAGGCAAAGGAGCTGACGAGGCCAAGCATGGCGAAGCCACAGGGCTGATGCGAGTGAGATCTTCTTCTCTAGGGCGGGCTGCTCCCGTCGCTTTATCCGCGATCTTGACCTTGATGGCAGGGTCTCGTACACGTAACACGCGTGTTCGGATATTCGTGTGATTTCACAGTCGACGTCATCTGACTTGGTGACTCCTATCTGGCGATATCTATGCTTCGCCGCAGCCACAAGAAGTCAAGGGGAGGTTGCTCAGAATGGTGAGTTCTATCTGTTTCGCTCTTATGGTTTACTAACCCTCACTGAACGCATCTAGCAAGCGACGGCATGTCAAGGTAAGCATGGCAAATCGATGCACCTACTCTCACTGCTAAGATTCTTGTCTTCAGTGCGATGAAGGCCGCCCGGTATGCCGTCTATGCGCCATGTCCGAGAGGGAGTGTAGCTTTGCGACCCAAACTCAGCCGGAGAGCCTCCCGGCCTCGTCATCGGGTACATCACCAGCTCACCTTCAACCATTCTCAAGCTCCTCCGGCGACAAGCATGACCTGAACGTTGTCGATGGCAGCCCCATGAGTGCCACTTCCTTGGCTAATTTCGATTCACCGGCACAAGCGAGTATTGACGTCGATAACCGCCAGAATGAGAGTCTGGACGAAGCGATAAACCTCAACCACATGGAGCTTCTCATCCACCTGACTCTCGACAAAGGCATGTTCAATCTCGGTGTTGGAGGCGGCATCCACGGCTCTGAGCTGCCCCTCGCTCTCACTACCGGCCTCGAGTCACCATATGTTTTACATCAACTGCTCGCCTTTTCAGCCCGTCATCTAGCCTTCCTCCACCCCGAGCGTTCCGCCAACTACCTCCATCAAGCCTTCACCCTCCAGACCCGGGCCATCTCACTCTTCAACACATCCTTCACTGCTGTCGACCGGTCCAACTGTGTTGCTGTCCTCCTTTTTTCGTCGGTCCTAGGGCATCACCTCCTCGCCGACACGCTCGCGAAGCGGGACCCGGGTGGGCTGGAGGTGTTCCTGGAGCATTACGTGCAAGCGCTGGAGATGCATCGGGGAACTCACACCATCGCCATGGCAGCCTGGCCGCTGCTAATGGAGACCAAGCTGGAACCAATTTTGTCCACGAGCTCCAAGTTCACCGGACGATCACCGAGAGGCAATCATTGTCAACAGTTGATAGAGCTAATACGAGGCGCGGACGGGCTTAGGGAGGAAGAGAAAGAAGCCTGTCAACTGGCGATTCATTTTCTTCAGGTTGGGTTTGACGCCATTCTGGCTGACGAGGGGATGGAGCAGCATCGATACCAGATGATATTCTCGTGGAAGATGCTCGCACCACCAAAGTTCACAGCCCTGCTGGCGGCTAAACGACCTGAGGTACTAGTGATCCTGGCGTATTATGCGTTGCTGCTGTACTATGGGAGGGATATGTGGCAGGTTGGGGATGCAGGGCCGTATATACTAGGCATCATTGTTGAGTATCTCGGCCCAGAGTGGGATCGCTGGCTTCAATACCCGCGGCAAAGAGTAGGTGTATGAGCTTCAAACTATCCAAGTGGTACATATAAAATCCCCTGATTCGGCCAGCCAAAACGCTCTCGGTATCAGCTTACAATGAGCTGTGAAATCAATCGAGACTACGTCAATTGAAGTCGAGTTTCCGTCGCCTTGTGGCCTTGACATTCCCATCTCCAAGATCTTGCGCCGGGAGGAGTTTCTCTCCGTGCACTGCACTATCGCTGTCTGCTTCGGCAGTCACTCCTGGAAATACTACAAAATCATGGGCCTCTGACGCGAAGCCGCTCGTTTCTGACGCGAAGCCGCTCGTTTCTGTCGCGGTTCCAAACAATGGCATCCCCATGGCGGGCGACGGCTTCAAGGAGGCATAGCCAGAGTCTGTTTCGATATCAAACTTAGCTGGCTGATACCCTGAAGGCGGTGTTAACGGGCCGTCGAATGCCGCCGCAAGAGCACGGTACTCGAAGTCTTTTGGCTCATATCTTAGATCAGCTGGAGTAGCGCCGTGTCTGTGAAGACGGGGCGATGGTGTTCGCCGCTCCTCCCCAGATGACAGATTTGTGCGCTTAGTGAAGGTTGGCTTGGGAATTCTGCTTTCCGTGCTCAGCTTGCGTTTGTGGTTCTCATTCTTACCGAAGTTGGCTGATTTGAGTCGTGATTCTTCAGACCAGAGCTCGCTGCTCAGACTATGTAGCATGGTCATTGTCGAGGAGCTAGGTAGGAAATCCGGGGTAGTGGGAAGCTCGACGCTCTTGGCGCCGAGGGATTCTTTAATGTCTTCCAGAATGTCCCGCAGTGGAAGCACATATGCATCGCCAAACACATCCGTTGCAATGACCTGGCCATAGACCTCGAAGGTCATGGAGTCAACGACCCAAGAGCCAGAGTCTCCATCCGCAACTGAGAGCACTGATTAGAACGCGAAAGCTGGAGGCAGGGTTGTTTTGAAGACTTACCAAAGCCTTGGTCTAGCCTAAGCATGAAAGCCTCGGTGAACTTTCTGCCAGGTCCCAGCATGATTCTCCCGCAGGGCGTCCAGAGGGTACCATACTGGCATCCCTGAGAGGCTCCAATGAGTATAACTGCTGTTGTAAATGAAGTGCGAAGCCAGGGATCCCCATTTAGCACTCTCAGGTCTTGTTTTCTGCGCCCTTTGGGAATGTGGTTTGGCAAACAGCTGTGAAGATCCATCGAGAGGACGGCCCAATCGAGGTAATGGGAGCTGCGAGTGACTTGGCCTGAGTCCCCTTGTCGAATGCTTCCAAGAAGTCGAGCGTTTTCGAAAGCCCACGCCTTTGAGGCACCGTCTGCACCCGCTTCGGGATTGCTGGCCGACTGCTCTTCCATATCTGACTCGCCCTCATCCTCTTCTTCCAGCTCTTGTAGTATTCTGGCCGTTTCTTCGTCGACATCTTCATCTGCATCGTCGTCGGAATCCACCCCGAGGCCTTCTGGCACGGCACCGACAGCGGTTTCCTGCCAGTCAAAGATGCCATGGCCAGCAGTCAAGCCGCACAGACTGAAGCCTCCGTAGTGATGCGTTATCTTGATGATACCACCGAGAGTTCCGTATCGGGACTGGCCGATGTGGTTGGTGAAGGATATCGGGGTTCCGCACAAAGTTGAGTGTGACGGAAGAACTGTTGAACAGTGGACGTGAACGCAACCGGCGACTGGCATCGGTCTGATTTCGGATTCAGTATTCGAAGATGTACCCGGAATACATTCATCGTTCCGTTCATGATGACCAGCCCCTCTTGGCCGAGGAGGAAGACCTTTTACGACAACTCTGAAGGACGGCGCCGCTGAATCTGTTGGTTCGCACAATTCTTTGATGATTCGGTGCTTGTCGAAGAAGCGCTGGACACGTTTGCACTGATCGGCAGAGCAAAAGATAACGAGACAATCCCGGGCGTCATCCTCGGTCTTGCCTAAGACCATGTGCCGAATCGACATCGGCTTGTATGGTGTCGCCGCGGAGAAGATTCGATTCGCCGACTTGACGAAGCCAAGCAATAAACGTTCGATCTCGGGGATGATTTCGCGGAATCGGGCCGTGATCTCGGGAGCTGTATCCCGCTTGAAGACTTTCAGATCCTTCTCCGTCGCTATCGGGAAGGGAATCGCCTTCGGAGGCTCCAAGTCGGGGCATTTGCCTTTATCGTTGGAGACTTGGTCTGGCGAAGGGAGCGTGGAGCCGTAGCCGGAGTCGGGGATATCTTCACTTTTGGCGGAGCTTTGCGCGGCAATGAGCGGGCTTCCTGGCACTGAATCTCCGGTGGGGTACCTCGAGATTGTATCTTCCCTCGAAGACGCCTCAGGCCGCTGTGTGGTGGTTCTTGACGACGCCTTGCCATCTCCACCAAATTGAACCCGTCGAAATCCCATTGAAACTGGCGACTGGCGACGACTAATACCAGGGTAGGATAAACGGGGATGGCTTCTGGTCTCGATGACCATCAGGCAAAAAGAGGAAGAAGGAAAGGATTCGTTCTCCTCCCCTCGCCGAATACTGGGATACCGTATCAGCCTCACCAAGTTGCATCTGCATGTGGGAGTTAGCCTCACAGTGTTAGCGCTCGCGTCAAGAGGCAGCCAGGCCGTCGATTGGAAACAATCATGAACATAGCCACACTTCTCGCGGCGGATTCAACAAATGAGGCTTGTGTCACATGTAGCCTGTTGCATATTGGCTTGTATAGTTGGGGGCTGAATGCAGGGATGAAGTATTTCAAGACCAGGCCGATTCAGCTGCAATCCCAGCCTCCCGAATCTCAACCAGCCGACCGACCAAACATGTCCGACTCAACTTCATTCAACTACTTCTTGGCGGATGTCGAGGCGAGTGAGCTAGAGACCTTGAGCTCGATCCTTTGGGGCTGGACGCCATGTACAATCTGCTCGAACTCAAGGCCTTGCACCAGCGAGAACTGCCCTCAGAGACGACTCCGCAGGCTGGAGCCCTTCTTTCAGTATTACAAGGAAGCGACAGGATCGTATGTTCCCGAATCTCTGATGCCCGGCGACATCCCAGCTCTTAGGTGCCATGGAGATCTATTTGATATCATTCGTCTGCTGCAGCGCAATACAGGCACGCGTCGAGTCGAACTTACCAAGACATACTTCGGAACCAGGGCGTCGACAAGCGGGCAATCCTGTCCCCCACTCGATGACCAACATCGTGCTTTTAACCTCGCTGTGAGAGTTTCACTTATGGTTAATACTAGTATTGAGAACTACTCTGGAGGTCTCCTTGAGTCAGGCACAAAGCCATATGTTTGGCGAAGTGACGAAGCCCTCGCTCAGTTTCTAGCCGCGACCTTCCCGATTAGGGAACACCCAAGCTTGAATGAGAAAAGCCAAACCTCTATCGATATAAAAGGGAGATTATCAGCGGTCAATCTAAAGAAGGTTGCAGGGTTGAGGTTGGAGGGAACCAACGATCTTCAAGACCACCTGAAGCTTGATCAAAAGACGGGAATACTGCAGATCTATCATCATACCAGCGTTCTGAAAGAGAACTTGATTGCATACAATGACAAGAGTAGATGTCAATGGGAGAGCATTTTTCTCAGGCAGGTCGCATTTACCTCAAGAACAGTATACCTAGCGGTTTCTGACGGTTCGCAGCTTCTTCAACTTACGCCGCCTGGCCCTAGAGACGTTGGACTCTCTGCAGATTCTCTTCCCCCTGGACCCCGAGTCGCAAGCGCTTCTTCGATCCTTGGTGTCCAAACAATCCTTCGACCCTGATTGTCTGCGCTTCGGGTCGGCTTCTTATCGAAGGGAGGATGAGGACGATATCTTGTATCATTATTGGGGGTCGAGACTGATGGACTTGTACGACGAGATTGAGAACCCGAAGCCACGAGGTCCATTGGAAATTTGGATGGAGCAGCGGAGTAAATCAAGGCATGTGATGATGGCTACACTTGCTGGAGTGGTGATTGCTATCATGCTGGGGATCATGGGACTGATTGTTGGGATATTCCAGGCTTGGGTTTCGTACCAAGCTTGGAAGCATCCTGTAAGCACATGACAAGGACTCTTTTTATTGGCAATTAACTTCGAAAGAGGACGTGGGTTATTGTAGAACGGCGTAATGTGGTTGTTAATGTTATGGGCCATTTCTATTGCGAACGCGAAAAGGTGTACTGTATAAGCGCATCCATCATATATCCCATTCGACTTTCGAACCGTCATGCTTGGGGTACTTTCCAAACGCTCGCTTCTACGGGTGTTAGACTTGAAGGTATATATTTTCTACTTCTGGCAAAGTTACGAGTAAAATATTACAGCTCATGAGAGCATGCAAGAAGGCCGTTGACGTGGCAATAGGCATTGCCAATATTGGAGGAGCAGCAGCTATGTTGTGTAATCAACATGCAGTGCACACAAGGCACATCGCAATTTTCATCAATTTACTCGATATTAGAGGAACCGGATCGTCTTACCATCTTCTTGCGTTTTACCTTGCATTCTTTCCATTGAGAATAGGTCACAGTGGCATCCAGTTACCACTGCATCGAGCACATCGAAACACCAAGCTATGAGCTAGAAAGCTTGCCATCTCTAGTCCATCGCGAACTACTCTCCATCCTGGAACTCCCGAATATCAAGGCACACGTGTCCACATCTTCAGTCTTCTACGGCCAGTACACTCTAGACCGCGGGTCAAACTTAAGAAAGCGACTTCCATTGACTATTGCCATTGGCTGCGCCTATTTTGATGCTGTCACGGCTCCTGCATCCTTTACCTCCCATTTCCAAGAGACTCGCTCCACGCAACCCGTTCTTCAATTCATAGAAGGGTAAAGAGATCACTTCAGCGCCGACGATGGCCCTAGTCTGGTTGTTAACCCCGAGAAAAATCAGCTTATTGCTATGGCGAGGTTCCATTAAATGACAATCGTCTCGCTGAAGGACATATTTTCGAAATGGGCACTACGCCGCCTCTATTGCGCGGTTCACCGCGTCGTACCGGTACAGAAGAAGAAAGTAGCTTCAAGCATTACCAACATCAACTACCAGCTCAGCTTTACGGAGGAAACTCGTTCGCTTAGAGCTGTTTTGCAACCCTTTCACCGGACTTGACTATAGGACTGGCAGAGCATCGCACTTTTATTATGACGCCCTTATAAGCAAGTTCTTTAACATATTATGATTTGGAAGGTAGAATAGATACTCTGCATCTGCAATCTGGCAAATAATCAGATGCAGAACATGTTCAACGGACTCGCCAAGACATCCCCGGGATTGACCCAGGGCAGCATGCTCGTTCGATGCGATTTTCAGGAGCATGACTATTCTGAGACTTTTCCTCCAGCTCAGAAGCTTAACCCTGCTGTGCTTCGTTTTCTGACTTATGAGCAGCTATCAAGACCACGCTACTTCAAGGACTGACTGTCCATGGACTCGGCTTACTAAAAACCATTTGGAAACTCACCGATGACAGCAGTAGCCACGGAAATTCGGTCCTTCATGCAAACGAAATTTTGATTGCCATCGGGCGACTTCATTAATTGGGAGACTTTAGTCAAACAACGGATGAGTACCCGGCACGATACGTTGCCGTTTACGGGGGATATTATCGAGCGACACATCGGAGAACTACATCCTCCCCTGGCATGGACGATGGTTTGGAAAGGGTTAAATGATTTTATGCAAGGATATTCAGAGCCTGACGACATGCGCCGATGGGGCTATGTGATATGGGATGCGGACCGATTGGCAGAGGATCCAGGCGATGAAACGTTGAGGGTTATGACAAAATCCCCCTTATTACATAGTACTAGCAATTCGACGTAAGATGCCGAATATCTCCTCTAACGCGGTGATATTTTGCAGCGTTGCCAATCTGAGGAGTGAAACATTCTAGCTCAGAAGCTTGAGCTATCTGCATATGCAAGAGGTGATTATTGCAGTTGTAGCAGCCGAATTTCTTATCTCTTGAGGGTGGACTAACATCCCTTGGCCCACATCAAGTACCAATGAGCTCTTCCATGTTGCTGTAGAGGCGCTTGGGTTATAGCAAAAGATATGTTGATAGTAGCTCATCAGCATGGTAAGACTAAGTGCTATATGGGGCTGGGAAGGCCCTCCTTCCGTGCCATTGCTATTCAGCCTTGAACTCTAACGAGTAAGCTGTAATGCTGTATATTCTCCGAGAGATTCTTTTCCATTCAAACACAAACGGAGCCTTGAACAGATATCAATATCACAAACAGATAGAGCCGCAAACAGATAGAGACGCAAAGAGTAGGGTGGGATTAATACTCTAGGAAATTACCGACAGCTAAGTCTATCCTCAAGTCTCTCCCTCGGCCCAAACCCGCTCCCATGGTCCCAACTCGTCAACCCTTCACTTATTCAATAGACCAAGACTTCGTGAACTCACTGAGGTTGTTGTGCTCTATGACATTTAGAGCAGTAAGCGTCGACTCTAGTTTAGTAGATCAAGATTTCGTGTACTCACTGAAGCTGTTGTGCTCCCTGACATTGAGAGCATTTAGCGTTGACTCGATAAGCGATAACATTATATTGCCGTGCGGGAATGGTGCAGAACCCGCTCACTCCAGAACGCGTACGCTTGGATCCGCATTTCAAGGAATGGCGCTGTGTGAGATGTCCGCAGAGCCCATAGAACAGATACCACCCGCAGTAACAATTCTCGTTGAACACTTTAGATTGTCCTGCTGCCCATTCGATGTTATAGGGTTCGATCCAGGTAATTGGAGGCACTTGAGCAGCCATAGTCAATAAGATCTAGTTGAACCGTCTTCGTCTTACGATGCAACAGTTAGTCAATTGACTCAACTGTTTCATACTCGAGCTGCCGTAGCTTATACTGACCGAGACGAGGAGTGTGCCAAAGCGTTCATCAGGCGGACGATGAAGTAAATATGCATAGGTCTCACTCTTTGTTCTACGTGGGTAAACCGTACTTATGTACTGGATGTGCCCATCACATGCAACGGCCAAGCCTGGTACTCGGCCAGGTAGCTCCAGTTGGCGAGGCTGTGATATGACTCTTATCGACAACGTGGCATGTCGTATTTCGACGACGCGGTTCATTTCATTGCACTTTTGTTGCACTTTATGGCGCGGTCATTCTAACATTTCACCTCTGAGCCTGCTTCGTCCTCGTGTACGACACGAACCTTTTCGAAGAACCAATCATGCCTGCACATGTGGCCAGCTGCTGACCACTGCACGAGAAGCCAGTAAGAAACCCAGTAAGCTTCTTAACCAAAGTAACACAGTATTCGACAATGTGAGAATCACGCGTAAATCATATGGGTGTGGACATGGTAATGTGTGCAGAGTCGCCTTAGCTTTGCTGTTTAAGGCTCCAGGCGGCGCATGTACATGTAGTCTAAAACACTTGCGGCAAGAACATTTCGATGGAAAAAGGTTAACAGCATCTCACACTTCCGAAAAATAACTCGTAGCCTACCAATTTACAAAGTTACGTGTAATCTCATGCCCAAGTGTATATGAAAATATCGGACCAACTGCATATAACTTATAACAGAGCTAGCTTCGGTACATGTAGTGGGGCCAAGGCGCTGTGCTTCACTGCCTCGTGTCGCAACGCCAAAGAAGCAGATACTCTTCTTTCATGCCATTACCATTTTCCGAATTTGCTTGATCCCCGCGACTAAATTTCGTAGGGAACAGCAACATGATCGACGAAGATTCCAAGTTTTTCTCCTTGAGCGGCGATGTCCCCATAGGCGGCCCAACCACCTGGCACATTACGGATTGGGATCAGAGAAGGGTCGTTTCGGTGACAATGGACGGCGAGCAAGATGACGACAGTCTTGCCATTGAACACTTCAGCCGCCATAGCAGCGAACTGCCTCCCGATGTTTACAGGATCTATGTATCACCTACTGGCGATATCGTTTCGACGTATACTGACCCAGAAAACGATCAAACCTGCTGCGTACACTATCCAGCCCTCTCGGATGCTTTACTCCCGGAAGGGATTGAGACCGTGAGACGGAATGAACTTGAGGAGCTTGAAAGACTAGGCCCTGATGCAGATCTTGTCGCATACCCTCCATGCGTAGGAGAGGCTGCTAAGAAGGTAAGTCCAGATGCTGATCTTGGATCTTTTCGTCCTTGGGCGACGTTGACCACTTGGCAGGTCGTCTTCAAATATCACTTCCTGTGGCAGTACGCACAGATGTCCTGGAAGGAGATGAACTTGTGGATGCGTCTTCCACGCCACTCGAATGTTGTTCCTTTCGATCGTGTTGTCATTGACGAGCTCGAGGGACGCGTTGTCGGGTTCACCAACAACTACATCCCTGGCGGCAATCTAGAGGAGAACAAGTCGCGTGTCTTCCAACTCAAGTGGCTACAGCAGCTCATAAAGGTTGTGGACGACCTGAACCTCGAATACGGCATTGCACACCAAGACATCGCCCCACGAAACCTCCTTGTGGACGAGGCGACAGACTCAATCATGCTCTTTGACTTCAACTTTGCGGCACGCATCAAATGCTCTTCACCTGGGGAGGGAGAAAAATTCCTCGAGGACCGCAACGACATCAAAGGCGTCATATTTACAACATACGAGATTGTTACGCAAGACACTAGTCTTCGAAACAAGCCTCACGCAGATCAAAACCTTGAAAATCTCGGATTGGAGTGGGTGAAGCACCCTGAGGTGAAGCTAGATCATCCACTTGCATCTTACCAGCTTCTGTTGCAAGAATGGCAGAAACGAAGAGCTGAACGCGCCCACATCGTCCAGCCAGGTGGTGTTCCAAGGGCCATTCACTGGCCGTTCCGTCCTAAACCACCACAGAAGACGATGTCTCTGAAAAATTCACTCGGAGAGCCGGTCTACCTCACAGTGGATAGCTGGTATGAAAGGCGGCAGGATGTGTTGAAAAGGGGGGACAGGGTCTTGAACTGGGAACGACCGCCACAGAAGGTTTTAGACAGTGGAACTCGAGTGCTCTCTAGTGGTCAAGTGATTGACTGCTAGAAGACATGGTGACAACAGAAGAGAGAAACACGTAGTTAGATCATGCGGAAGAGCTAGCGAGGTATAAGTTCGAAGCTAAAGCAACTAACGTCCCTAGCCAAAGGAACTGGGATATCAGCCAGGTTGCTTCAATACTTGGCATTTTCAACGATACGATTCTGGAAGACACATAAGCTGCCAATCACGACTTGACGTTATCTAGACTTCAAGTGATTGCTACCTGACTGAGATGAGCTTTGGATCATAGTTCGATTACTCTCATAAATCCATGGTCACGTAGAAGATGCAACGGAAACCATTATCCTACAACAGCCCTGTTCTACCACGACCTGTCTGCTGAACAAGACAGACGAGTGACGTCGTCGGTACTTATGTCTGCCTAAGTAGGATCGGCAAAGGGCTGAAAACACGCATAAACTTAACCGTATAGACTATCACTAGTAAGGGCCCTTGCGCGTCCAATTCGTCCTGTGACCTATTTTTAACCATTATCGACTTAGTATAAAGAACTGGGAAGCTTCCCCGCATTTCGGATAATGGCACAGCAATCGTTTGGTCCTCGATGGCATCATCATCCATGGCAGAATCTGTAAATATCCTCCCCTTTCTTGCCTGAAACGCCATATTATGATATTAATCATTTCTGATAGTCAAGTCAGAACCGCTTCTTCAACCACGTTGCATTATCCGTCACCGACGTTGATGCCGCGGTGAAATGGTACTCGGACCTCTTCGACTTCAAAGTCCTCGGCGAGACTCGTCATATTAAGCGATCCGAAACGCCCGACCACGTCATCTTCCAGGTCTATGGTGCCTCCCTCCACGAGGTCAGGGTTGCCTTTTTGTCCACTGGAAACGGCATTGGCCTCGAGATCTTTGAGTTCATCGAGCCTAGAGCCGAGGCGACGGACAGCTTTGCGTACCACAAGGGAGGCTTCTTCCATATCTGCGTGACCGATCCCGATCCCGATGCGATGTCGGCCCGGGTGGTGAAGGCCGGGGGGAAACAGATCGGGACTACTGTAGATGCCAACGGGAAAGGTGTTATGTGTGTTTATGTGTCTGACCCCTGGGGTAACGTTGTAGAGATCTTGAGTGTTAGTTTCCTGGAGTTTAAGGGCTAATGAATACGAGGTGTGAATCCTGCAATTGGTTCTTTCACGATCGAATCTAAGGTCACAGAAACGAGTTTGGTTACTTTGATGTTTAAGTTGTAGTTGACTGTATATACAGTATTGTGTGGTATATTATGTAAGAGAATTTTCTATATGCATTCATTATCATCAGGAAACCTTCTTCACTGGTTTCTTGGTCGGCGTAGTTGCCTTCTTGGTCGTTGTGACTAGCTTTTTTGTAGGAGTAGCTGGTTTCTTGGTCGGTGTAGTCGCCTTCTTGGTTGATATGGCTACCTTCTTTGTCGGAGTAACTGGTTCCTTGGTGGTAGTAACCGGCTTCTTTGTAGGTGTAACTGGTTTTTTGGTTGTATTTATTGGCTTCTTGGTAGGGTTGGCTGGCTTCTTCGTTGTAGTAACCATCTTCTTCTTCGTAGTCGCCGGAATAGCCAGCTTCTTGTTCGCCACGGGCTGATTCGGTGCGCCAGCCACCTTGTACACATTGAGCCTGTTATTCGCGCCGCAGAATAGTTTCGCGTCGCCTTTACAAGGCACATTGCAATTGGATTCTTTGGCTTTGGCGCTACCGTGCGATGGGGCCGAGTTACTGCAGTAGCATTGGTTGCCATTCTCAATGCCCATCCAGGGGTATGCCTTTCCGGAGCAGAATCTGGAGCACATTTCCACTGTCATCTGCGAATGAACTTTACTCGCTAGAGGAAGAGCTCTCCCAGTTGTTCCCTCCGTGTAGCAGGCAACGTATTGGTATAATTTGTTGTTGCTCTTGATAGATGCTAGGACCTTCGTGGCCGTATAAGCCGAGTTCTTCCACACGGAGATGCGCGAGCCACCACCACATGTCTGCGCAGAATTGCCTGCGCACTTCATATTGCAGTCGCCAAAGGGTGCCACCGTAGCTTGAGACTTGGGTGCGTAGCCGCAGTAGCACTCTCGACTGTACTCCATCCCGAAGAGGGGATAGTTGCCCTGCTTACAGAACGAAGCACAAGTCTCGATCGAGACCGTAGATCCTGTAAAGACGGCAGCAGAAAGTGTGCGGCCGCCGGCTCCTCCATCAGTATAGCAGCCCTGGAAGACTGCCGTGCCTCCAAGAGCTGTTGCTGGAGAATTGTTTTTGGCTGGCTGATCGATCTTCCAGACGCTCAGCTTGCTGCCGCCGCCGCAATACTCGGAGCTGTCGCCCTTGCACTTCATGGAGCATTGGTTGATGTCCGATATCTGGGAGCCGCCAATAGTGTCGCCGCAGTAACACTCTTGGGAGTATTCCGTACCGGCGTACATGTACCCGCCTGCTTTGCAGAATGCCACGCACTGTTCGTTGTCCATAGCCACGGCGTCCACGGTACGATCGGACGAGAGGGCTCGGCCGTTGGTAGCTTCAGCAAAGCATCCGGCATAAGTGGCAGCGTCGTTGGCGATCTTGCTCGAGCCTATCTCGAGAGGCGCTGGAGCAACATACGCGGTGTTTTTCCAGATGGTGAGTATCCCAGGGGCACCACAATATTGCGTAGGATTTCCCGCGCAAATCATCTTGCCTGTTGCTGCACATTTGGAATCACTAAAATATGAGGCACCCGGTGTGAGGGCGTTTGAGCAGTAGCACTCTCGAGAGTTCTCCATGCCAGCGAGCGGGAATCCCTGAGCTTTACAAGCCGCAGTACACGATTGGATAGTCAATGTGTTGGAAGCTGTGGCGTATTTGTTCAGCGTTCGCTTGGTGCCCTCCGCCGCGCATCCGACATACTCCCAAGTGCCCAACTTATCGCCTGGGGAGGGTACATAGTAAGTATTCGGGAAGTTGTCGTTGTTGGCTAGGATAGTCGGTTGCACTGGACAGATGCCCTGCGGTGCTTTGGCTGGGCCGCTCGTGATCTGATTGCAGCCCGGCAGCTTGTCCAACATTCCGCGAACAGGCTCGTCAATAATCGGTGGTAACTCGGGGCAGTTGTTGGCGTAGAAAGGAATTTGCGACTTCGCTAACGGCGCACATTTGGCGACCGATCCTGCGTTGGCGTCGTTGTTGAGGCACTGCTTGATGGAAGCTGAAAGGACGTCTGCATCCCATCCGTTCAAGAAATCTCCGTGGAAGCTGTATCCAGTGGTGTCTCCGTTGGCGAAGACGAACTGGCCACCCTTGCTCTTGTCGATGCTGTTGACGCCATAGAGGACCTCGAGAAAGATATGAGGGAGTGCCCGAGGGTGAGTTGGCGGACAGATGCCGTTGTCGATCTGTGACAGGTATGCAACGTGGCTCTGGTCTGGCATGTAGTCTTTTCCGTTCCAACAAGACTGGAAATGGACTTGAGCTCGCATACCGTTGTTGCAGTTGGTACGCCACATGTAGTTGCGTTCCGTCGAAGGGCCGGAGCTGTCGAGGCAAGCAAAGCTGACCCGCTGCGAGACAGGACGACCACCATAGCCAGGACGACTATATGTCATAGTCGTAGCATCATTAGACCGGGCGCTGTTGTCGCCGGTGAGCATCTTGAACCCAGGCGGAAATGGCTCGATCTTTGACCTGTTCTCACCACGGCCAAGATAGTACACCACAGTGCCGCCGTTGGGGACCATCTCGAAGCTGCCATTAGAGTGGTGAAAATAAAGCTGTGGCGTCCAGTACGCTGATTTGTCTTCCTGGACCTCGCACGATGTGCATCTCGAAGCCTGTAGCGTGGCGAATGTAGAGCTGACACCGAAGTTGCTAGCCCCTGAGACCTTGTGAACGTGTCCCGCGACGTGTCCCGGGTTGATGATGGGATCAACACGGCCGGTTTGGATGAGACTGCACGACATTCGCCAGTACGCATCGGTCGACGCAGCAATTAGCAATAAGCCCAAGAGGGCCCTGCTGACGTTAACCATGGTGACGGTGGTTATGAGTGATGGAAGTGGTGAACAAGCAACGGCGACGAAGCGGTCCTTGATCGAGAGCCACACGGAGGGGAATTGAGTTCTAACATGGGTGAATACGGTGACGAAGACGTAGATCCCGACTTCTTGGGATATTGCCGTCCTAAATACAGACCATCCCGGGAACAGCTCAAGGCTTGGCCGTACTGCATTCCAGCCGACGACGCCATCAAGCCTTTGCCTTTAGCCGACCCGGATCGCTAGGCGAAGACCTGGCAAAGCTTAACAGACGGCCAAGCTCTGTCTAGCGGCCGAGCCCACGGGTAAGAGTGCTATCGAGTGTGCTAATGACTTTGCAAAACCTTAAACGATCGCCACGGTTGTGAGATGCCGACTCGTACCTGGGTCTGTTTAGCGGGCTGACGATGTCATCTCCATACCAGTCGACTGTTTTGGTGTTGAAGTTTCCCTAGACTGCGTGCCATAGTACCTCGCCCCCACCGATTATCCCCTTTCGGCCTTGTAAGACTTCTCCGTCTACTAGGTCGGGCAGAGGCACGTTAGCCTCACCTCTCTACTTGACGTGTGCACTTCCCGATGCCATTCGATACAGTTCAGCAGAATGACTGTTACAACAATAAGGTTCAACCGTCATATCTCGAGTCTATCAAAACGCCGAAAATGGCGTTAACGCTTTTCAACTGTCATTCAATAACCTTCACTTGCTCCGATCACAGATCACAGTGGGTAAGAGAGCGTCATCTCGAGATAAGCGTTCCTGAGCGAACACATGGCGGACGCATGTCCTGAGATTGTGGCTGCAGCCAGCAGATCGTGGCGGGAACTCGACGGGCCTTTGATCGACCATGGTGTCTCGCGGTAAAGGTCTTGTCTTCGAAGTGGCCCGATGTCAATGTGAGGGGGGCCGTTGAGCGAGGATGAGACATGTTTCTCAACAGCACCCGCGCTGTTGACAACGCGTCACTGGCAGGTTCGGGATAGGAGTGAGACAAAACAAAACCCTGGAAATGAGCTGAAGATTTCACGTCATAGTCATGGGGTTCTCCCTTGCGAATCGGGAAGTCACTTATCTGACCCTATCTAGGCATCTGGCTTGACGCTTCATATAAGATGTTCTCTTCGACTCCTGATGCGCGATATGATAGATTTAGGATTCAGCAAAATCGAACAGTGACGTCTCATTATACTGATGTTTGAGTATCGCAAGCCATTTGCATGGCCATACTCGAACTGGGTACTCCGGAGTTCAATCCCGTTCAACTCTCTTGCTTCCTCGCTGCCTCTGGATGACCAAGCGCCTCAGCGTTCCAACGAGGATCATCACTCTCCTTAACGGGCGCCCATCCCAATTGGATCTAGAGTGCTATTAGCTGGAACACAGCAAACCGTCGTGAGGAAATCCTACCTGCATAGTTTTCTGATCCCAGTCCTTGGTAAAGCTCCGAATCTTGCCATCCTCAACTTCGAAAATCGCAGCAGCAGCCCACTGCGCATGGCGACCTGTAGCTTCGATGCCCTTGTACGGCTTTCCACTGTGGCTGCCCTGCGCGGTATATCGCAGAAGGACATGGCCGTCTTTGGCCCAGGCCTGGTCGAAGCGGATGATGTTCAGGTCTGAGACACTGGCCATGACGGTGGCGTGGGATTCGGCATAGTCCATCGGCGTCTCGCAGCCGGGGAACGTGGCGGGCCCCCAGAACCAACTATCTTGATGGCAGAGGTGGGCGACGGATGAACCACCCTTGTTTTGTTGGGGAGAGTACGCGATGCTCATGTACTCTTTACAGAGCGCGATGTTGCACTAGTATGAGAGACATGTTAGCATTCTAGTACAACGTAGGCTCTCAAAAGTATCGTATAAGACGAAGGAAGTGAGATTAAGACTTTTGGTAAATCACAAGGTCAACGAACCTCTTCCGCTTCGGTTTGTGGCGGGGAGACTACGGCCGGTGGTTGTTTGTTTGAAGACATGGTTGAGGCTTAAGAACAGCTGAATAAGATGGATTCGGGAAATGAGAAGTATGATATGTTTATCAAGCCTCTCAGACGCACTTGATTTAGTGACCTAGAAGAACTTACAAGCTCTAGGTACAAAACACTATATATTGATTTCGAAGTCAATGACATCAGCAGAAACGTGTAACGCACAGCTAATTCCAAACAAGAAGGTGGATTGGCTGATAAAAGCCTTGAAACCCATAAATTATGACTTATATCATATAAACCTATGCAGATAAAACGCGACATCATAATGAGGTGGACCACGAAAACTACGTCATCCCTCGAACGATCCATAGTCCATAGCAAACAACCTTCGGCGGTACATGGACTTCACCTTTCAATTACACACATATGATCGAGAATGTTTGCCATGATAGACGATTTGTAGAAATCCTGGGATTCACTCCTGATGTTCAACGCGAGCCACTTTTTGAGACAATAATTTACCGACCTATGTCTCGTAAAGTGCTTCACGGATAAATCCGTGAGCATATTGATAACTAGCAAAACAATAATATGAACGAATAAGAGTACAACCATTCAAGATTTGATATAAGATCACGCGGGATGATTGAACACCATCCCGTCATAGTCACAAACATTCAAGCCGCCTAGCATGCGGCCCCTGGGAGACTGAACATGCGCAATCTAGAAGACGATAAGTGAGTTGCATGAAGAGTTTGTTTTAATCTTACTCTGTATCTCAGACTCTGCTGCAGATACTACAGCCATGATGCCTATTTCTTGAAAACATGGTGCTTCTTGAAAAACTCATCCATTGCCTCCGCAACTTCGACCTCCTTCGTCTCAAGTGCAAAATGCCCATTATCCAACCATTTTAGCTCAAGTATGTCCACATCTCGCTTGAAGGCCTCGGCGCCCGCCGGCACGAAGATGGTATCGTTCTTCCCCCAAATAGCCAGCACGGGGACCTTGCTCTCACGGAAGTACTCCTGGAACGCTGGGTACAGCTCCACATTGGTGCGATAGTCATAGAATAGGTCCAATTGCGCGTCCTTGTTTCCCGGGCGCTCCAGGAGCGCCTGGTCGAGGTGATATGTCTCGGGCTGGATGGCCTCGGGTGATAGATGGTCAGTCAGTAAAGCTTAGAGGCGGAGGCGCGTGTATTCGAAATGAAATAAGCGCGGTTTTGTCAGATTAACAACCACGCCTTTCGAGTCACCCGCGACTTAGATCATGCACGCCCAATATTTATAATTTAAAAAGTAATGCCGGGAATAGTCAGCTCAAGATTCCAGGGTCGCAAGAGCACGTGCTAGTGAGTAGTGACGCACCGGAGTACTCACTGGATAGTGCTCTGCCGGATCAAGCTAGAGAATTATCAACCCCGTCACCAACACCAAAACGCAGCGCAACGGTAGTGAAAGAATTCTTATACTTTCTCTGACTCTCATAGGCTTATAAAAATTCATGAGGAGATGCTCAAGTAGTAATCATATATTTAAATCGCGAATTTTGGAAATATCGCGGAATAAATCGTTATAATTAAAACTAACTTTGATAAATACAAGACAAATCATTGAGAAGTAGACATTTTATCCAGATTGGAGAGCCGAGACTTGGAGCGAACCACTTGATCTATCCTGCCAGAACACCAGCAATAATCATGGGAATGAGCATAACGACTGCAACACTGGCAACAACTTGTCTGTTTGCCAGTGACACGATGGTAGGGATATCAGTTGCTGAACCTTGTTGCCCCTTTGAGTTTCCATTGCTGGAATTAGGTGTATCGTTGGCATTCTTCGAGTCTTGATTGCCGTTGTCAGAGCCTTGGCTTCCGTTGGCACTGCCTTGATCGCCATTGTTAGAGCCTTGGTTCCCGCTGCTAGATCCCTGGTTGGCATTATCAGAACCTTGGCTGCCATTATTAGAGCCTTGGTTTCCGTTGTCGGAACCTTGGTTGCCATTGTTGGACCCTTGGTTTCCGTTATCAGCGCCTTGGTTACCATTGTTAGAACCTTGGTCGCCGCTATTAGATCCTTGATGATCGCCACTAGATCCTTGGTTTCCGCTGCCCGAGCTCTGGGTTCCGTTATGGGAGCCTTGGTTGCCTCCATTGGAACCTGAATGACCGCCATTGATGTCTTCGTCCCCCTTGGAGTCATCGCCTCCATTATTTCCATATTTCGTTTCATCGTAAGGCTTGTATAGTGTACCAATAGTATCGCATTGATCGTGGGTGCAGTCTGTGGGGTAGTACACAATGCTGTCTTCGCTATATTCCGTTCTCTCAGGCTTGTACACGGTCTTCCCGATGCATGATGAGGACTCGCACTGGTACGGAGTGTATTCGACACCACCGGCGCAAGAGCAAGGGCTTGGCAGGTAGACCAGTTGACCGGAGCAGTCCTCGCCCGGATAAGGCTGGAAGGCATAAACATTCGAGGTTGGTGGTTGACCATTTGTAAAATAGCAGCGGCCACCGGAACACGTCTCTGTGGCAGTGATGGCGGTGACGAGCGTTCCCGAAGTTTTGGTGGTGGCAGAGACAAGCGTGGTAATTCCAGTTGAGCCATCTGTGCCAGTTGAAACATCCATGTCTGTGGCACCAGACACAGTGACTGTAGCACCAGGTGCAGTAACTGTAGCACCAGATTCCGTGATTGTAGCACCAGATTCCGTAATAGTAGCACCAGATTCCGTAACAGTAACACCAGATGCCATGGCCGTAGTACCACTTCCATCGGCACTAGGATTGATCGCGATGTAAATAGTCAGCAGAATGTTGTCGGCGACGTCTTGACGCCTCGAAAGGCGACCACGGCGGTTAGGCGTCATCTCTCCACCACACATCCGAGTATTGTCGCCAGGACATGGATGGTCGCAGAGTTCGTCGTCAACGCGCAACTCGGAGTCAAGGAGATCATCGCCACAATAGCATTCACTAGGAACGATCAGTTAGCTGATCTACCATACCATGAAAGAACTTAACTTACCCATCGTGAGAGCCAAACAGGTTGCTTCCGTCGCAAATCTCGGCACATAATTCAAGGTCCATATCCCCACGGGCTGTTGAGAAATCGAACGCGGGAAATCTTGCAGTAGACATGTGACAGCCCAGCAGTCGGAAGTTACCGACAACAGCAGGGTTGTTCCCAGCTGATGATGTTTCCGAGGCAGTAGCAGAAGCAGTATCACTAGTTCGAGCTCCGGTAGAGGTGTTAGAGTCGCCAGTTCGGGTACCGGCAGTTTTGGTCGCGGTGTTATCATCGTCAGTTTCGGTAGCTGAACCAGATCGAGTAGCAGTGCTGTCATTGTCACTGGCAGAGTTGCTACTGATTTCGGTGGCGGCGGCCAAGTCGGTGTTGATGTCTGAAAAGCCATTGTCCGGCGTAGAAGTAGTTTCTGGAACTCTTTTCGTGCTCTTAATTGTCTTGGTATCCGGAAGCCCAGTGGTCTTTGTATCACGGGTGGTGGCCGAAGTATCCGTTTGAGTCTTCGAAATTCCATTTGTAGTAGTAGTACCAGTAGCTGTTGTTGTATCAGTGCCTACAGAGATTGCTGTTGTTGTACTTGATGTGTTGCCATCGTCAGCAACACACGCCCCTGAATCCGTATCGCAAATAGGCAAGCGAGTGTTGGTACAGTCAGTATCTGAAGTACAGTCGGCGAGGTTTACATTGACGCAGAGGCCAGTGATTGTATCGCAGTTAGGGAGCAAAGGGTTGAAACAGTCGCCGTCTGAAGAACACGTAACACCTCCGACGGCGGCAACACAGAAGCCGGTGTCTGCATCACACTTAGGTAGCAAAGGGTTGGTACAATCGCTGTTTGAGTTGCAGGTAACGCCACCAACAGCAGCGATGCAAAGACCGGTCGTCGTATCGCAATTGGGCAAGAGAGGGTTGGTACAGTCATTGTCAGAGTTGCAAGTAACTCCTCCAACAGCAGCGGTACAAAGGCCAGTGGCTGTATTACAGTCAGGCAATAGAGGGTTAGTGCAGTCGCTGTCTGAGCTACAAGTAACTCCTCCAATAGCGGCAATACATAGACCAGTGTTGGTATCGCATTCTGGTAACAGTGGGTTGGTGCAGTCAGAATCGCCTGAGCAGGTGACGCCCCCTATAGCAGCAATACACAGGCCTGTGGTTGTATCGCAGCTAGGAAGTAAGGGGTTACTGCAGTTAGAATCACCTGTACAAGTGACGCCCCCTACGGCAGCAATGCATAGGCCTGTGGTTGCATCGCAATTAGGAAGAAGGGGGTTGGTGCAGTCGCCATCTGAAGCACAGGTGACACCTCCAACAGCAGCAATACATAGTCCGGTATTTGAATCGCAGTCAGGAAGAAGAGGGTTCGAGCAGTCGGAATCACTTGAACAGGTGATTCCTCCAGTGATGGCGGCAATGCAGAGGCCTGTAGTTGTATCGCAGCTAGGAAGAAGGGGGTTGGTGCAGTCGGAATCGCCCGTACAAGTAACGCCGCCAACAGCAGCAATACAGAGACCAGTGGTTGTGTCGCAGCTAGGAAGAAGAGGGTTCGAGCAGTCGGAATCACTTGAACATGTAATGCCTCCGGTAACAGCAGCAATACAGAGACCAGTAGTTGTATCGCAGTCGGGCAATAGGGGGTTGGTACAGTCAGAATCCGAACTGCAGGTGATGCCTCCAGTGACAGCAGCAATGCAGAGACCAGTGGTCGTATCACAGTCCGGAAGAAGGGTGTTGGTACAGTCGGAATCCGAACTGCAGGTGATGCCTCCTGTGACAGCAGCAATACAAAGACCAGCAGTCGTATCGCAGTCCGGAAAAAGGGTGTTAGTACAGTCGGCATCCGTACTGCAGGTGATACCTCCAGTGACAGCAGCAATACAAAGACTAGTGGTTGTATCGCAGTCAGGGAGAAGAGGATTGGTGCAGTCAGAATCCGAGCTGCAAGTGACTCCTCCAGCAACAGCAGCGATACAGACACCGGAGCTTGTATCGCAGTCAGGGAAAAGGGGGTTGGTGCAATCCGTGTCAGTGCTGCAGGCGCCGCCTCCGATAATAGTGGCAATACAGAGACCAGTCGCGGTATTGCATTCGGGTAGCAGAGGGTCGATACAATCGGCGTTATTATTGCAGACCACCCCTAGAACTCCAGCAATGCATAGTCCTGTCGTGGTCGAACATGAAGGAAGTAGAGGATTGCCGCAGTCGGCATCGACTTGACAGTTGACATTGGGCAAGTTGACAACACAAACTCCGATGCTGTTGCACTTTGGAAGCAGGAAGCTGGTGCAGTCGGCGTTGGTAGTGCAAGCCGCGGCCCGACCTCCAAAGAGGGAGAGGACCGTAAGACCTGCGAAACGAGTGCTTCGTTTCATATTCGTAATGCGTATCAAAAGATGAACGAGTGTCAAGAATGAACGAGTGTTGACAAGTCACAAGAAAACGAAGGATGGTCCCCTTGAGGATGCGCTGATGCTGAATGGCTTGAAAGTGTATTGGGTCGTAGAGAAGGCAGTCTCTCTTATACTTGGGTTTCCGTATGAACTGAGCATGCTTTCATCTACTAATTTACCTCGTCCCCCAAATACGTCCGCCGTTCATCCCTTCTTCGGCGTTGTGTAACCTGCGATCAGCCATCATTCTCCAACAAAATCCAAGTTGATAGCTGTAGCCAAACCAACTTTGTCGAGTAAGACAGTTACAGTCCAGTTCATCTTCTCCGAGGCGACATTCCTCAGCTCTTTTCGACAACGGCGACGATGGATGATGGCGATGATTGCCCCTGAGACGCTTTGGTATGTGATCCCCTTTTCTTTCGTCTTGCTTGAGCCCTTGGTATACATGCATTTTAAGGTCTGATACTGGTACCTCTTTGACATGTCAGGAGACGAGCTCGTTCTACCACCAAGTTGAAGTGTACAGAAGCAACGGCGAGAAAGGAAGGTCCAAGTTGATTTGGATTCATATTCCCCGGAGAATTTGAAAGACATCTTCAGCTTCACTTGGGGGGGAAATTTGGATGAGCGCAACAGTTCGCGGGACCGGGGGAGATCGGACGCAGGGAGAGCTGAATAAATCACGCCTGGAACACTCAGATCTCTACGCAGCACGACTCACAATTGTATCGGGACTGTCCACACCATCTCTTGAAGCTAACCTCACGGTGGGAGTAACTGACTGGCCTGCCCATCACATCTTTCAATCTTACCGCTTTAGCCCTGCTTCACTTTTGGCCTTCTCCCTGCTTTCCGCCCGTGATTTTACTGTTGTTCGAGTGGAATAGTTGAATAATTGGTGCTTACCTTTTATGCGTATGCCTTTCACGCAGACTCCAGTGTAGTCAGTAGTCACCAAGTAGTCACCAGCTGCACTTGCCCTCTTAGGCTACATGTGAGAATAAGCATAAATAACCTTAACGAGATAACCTTAAAGGTATAACCTTAATGACATTAGGAGACTAAAACACCGGCTAAGTTAATTCCCGGGACATATGTCACAGTAGTCTCAGGGAAACAACTGTTTGATTGTAATAAAACTACACCTCTAAGCTGGGGTATCATACATGGCCGAACACGCCACCATGCACCTAGACTCTAGTGTGCCCGATGTGCGATATTGTGGCGCCGCCGAAACGTCTTTAAACTAACATGATTAGCGGGATATCCAAGTGGCTGCCAAGTGCCCATCATTGATTGTGTACGTTGGCTGGATGGTTGTACAAAGGAGAGCTGTCGTGACGTTACTGACTTAGAACGCAGCTGGCTTGCACAATATTAGGTATCCAAATCTTAGACCAGATCATGTCCACCTTCTTGTTGTGGTTCACGAGGAGTGCGGCCCTCTGTCCTGGTCTCGATAGTGCCAGCCCGCGAGGGAACAAAGTGCAATTCATTCATCGAAATCGATGTTATACGATTGGCTTACAATTATCACTATCTGGTCTCATACAAACGTTTGTTAGCTGTGCTTTACTAGCACTAACGTAAATCTGGAGGCTCAATGGCGTTGCCAAATGTTAGGATAGTTTTGGCTCGCGTAATGCCTCCATGCACTGGAGTTAGTATAGTAAGGGGTCATGCGATGTGACTGAGACATGCCAGCCGAGATGCAAGGTGGCGATACCTAGAAGGAGCTAAAAAGCTTGGAAGAATACTAGAATACCTGTTCCAGAGGCTCATCTTTTGTTGTGAGCGGCCTTCCACACCGGCTTCGTCGTCCTCAGACAAAATTGTGAGGAGGATCATAAGAGCAGACCGGCCGAATCGAAATCCGTTCGGAATGCAGGATTTAGTCATATGGTTCGGGCCGCTTCGCTACACTTTTGGCAGAACGAAGTTCTAGACTTCCCATTACCTCAGACAGTAAAGTCTAACCGAGCCGCGCCACTACATCATACATGAGCTAGTGTCTTGAGAGGTTGTCAAAACTACTTCTACTGAATGCAGGTTGTTAGGGTTGAGCAGTCAGTCATGCGACTGGTAAAGGACCGATTCCAGGGGATATCTCGTACCGAAGACTAAGAAAGGGTTCAGTGTGTAATATGTTTCCCGATTCCAGCAACGCGATTCGCTAAGACCGGCATAAGATCAAGGGAAGGTTAAACACAGACAGCCTCGATACTGACAAATTGGGATTTGTTACTCATCTGGGAGCCTCTCGTGGAGCTCTGGAGGATCATAAAGGTTTGTCGCAATTTCGTTTTGTAGCCGGTGTGGTCGACTGCCAGTCGTATGACCAGTCAATGACACATTTACAGGGTTGTGAAGGACGTGGTTTTCAAACAAGGAAGCCTCTTCATCGTTGTCGAAATAGTCTTATTTTGCAATCCCGTTGATTTCGAGGGGCTGCCTTTAAACATTCCTTTTAGTCCGACAACACTTCTTGATCATCTCTACTGAGCTCTCAATGCTGGACGATGTTAAATTTGGGTCTGGGTAATAGATTATGGAGGTGGTGGCTTGTATGCAATATGTATGCTTAAAACTTGCTTCTTGACCTGCAAAGATTCAGGGTAGGGTTGTCGCATATCTGAAGAGGCATGAGACGCCTTCCTAATACGGAATAATTTAAGGGAGAAGCTGGCAAAGTAAGGTAGTTGAGTTTAACTTAATGATTGGGTGCAGCATAACCACCTATTTGAGCCGCAAGTAATCGAGTGCTGGCTGTGCAATACTTCTCAGTAGGCCAGTAGAAAATCAAGACTAACTTCGATGATTTATTACCAACTTCACCCCTTTTCAACTTCAGGATTCGGGGTCGATGATAAACAGACACGATCAATACATGAGGCTATCAAGGTTCTTTGTGAACCAGTATGTACAGTTTTTGACATTGCCTCACTTCATCCCAATCCCTCTAGAACGGTCCCTTTTTTTTCTTGGATGGATATATCCCAATCATTTCCCCTCAACCTCCTTAAGGAGGCCCTCGAGGTTAATGCTCTTGGGCCGCTCGATGGGCAAGCCCAGCGCCCGATCCCAGATCAGCTGTGCCAGCGGGCCGAGACCTCGCGACACGCCAAAGGTGGCCGTGTAGTAGAGAGTCTCGTGGAAGCCGTAGTGGTGGAACAGGACACCCGATGACGAGTCGACGTTGGGGTAGGGGTTCTTGGTCTTGCCGTGCTTCTTGAGCACCTCGGGCGCGATCTGGCTGTTCTTCCGCACCAGCTGAAACACAGGGTCGTTGGCGATCTCGGGGCGGGCATCGGCGTAGTCCATGAGGGCCTCGAACCGGGGGTCGGGCTTGCGCAGGACGGCGTGGCCGTAGCCGGGGACGACGCGGCCCGAGTTGAGTGTGGACCAGAGGTAGTCGGTGACGTCCTTGTCACTGTAGGACTCGGGGATGTTCTCCTTCATCTGGATGATCCAGCGGAGAACCTCCTGGGCAGCGAGACTGGGGTTGGTCAGCTTAAGATTGAGCATTGGGGGTGGCTTGGTGAGCGCGGAACTAACCCGTGGAGAGGACCAGCGAGGCCCTGGAGACCGGCGCTGTAAGACAGGAAGGGGTCGCTGAGCGCGCTACCGACCAGATGGGTGGCGTGAGCAGAAACGTTGCCGCCTTCATGGTCACCGTGCAGAGCCAAGTATAATCTCAGCAGATCCTGGAAGTTCTCGTGCTTCTTGCCGCCCTTGCCCAGCATAGCGGCGAAGTTGTAAGACCAATCCTGCTCAAGATCGACCTCAGCGGGGAGGGCACCGCCGCCTTGGTACGAGTTTTGGTAGATCTTGGCGGCGATGGTGGGCAGCTTGGCCAGGAGGGAGATGCAGTCGTCAAAGGTAGGCTCCCAGTAGTCGGCCTTGTTCAGGCCCTGCTCGTAGGCCTTGGCGAACTTGGACTCGTAGTTAAGGGCAGAGACGGCCATGGCGAACTGAGTCATAGGGTGCAGGTCGGTGGGGAAGTTATCGAGCATCTTGGAGACGAACTGGGGGAGCTGGGCCTTCTCGGCGAGCTCGCGCGAGAAGACGCGGACCTGGTTCGTGGAGGGAACCTGACCAGTCAGGAGCAGCCAGAACATAGCCTCGGGGAGCATCTCAGTGCCCGTCTTGCCCTTGGGAAGAACCTTCTGGCAGTCCTTGATGGTCTTGCCGTGGAAGCGGATGCCCTCGTTCGCGTCGAGCACAGAGCCCTCCCAGACCATGGCTTTGAGGCCGCGCATGCCGCCGAGCGTGTTCTCGACCTTGACCTCGCCGATGACCTTGTTGCCGTGGGCCTTGACCTTCTTGAGGAGCTCGCGCTTGGCGGGGATGGCCTCACGGAGAGTGGCCTTGAGGTCGGGCTCGGCGGTGGCATAGCCGCGGACGCCGGAGATGGCGGCGCGGGTGAGGGGCTGCGGCGGGGGAGTTAGTCGAGGGTCGCAGGAGCGAACGGACAAGCCAATTGATGGGCATTCAACGCACCTTGAGCGAGCCAAAGGCCCGTGTGGAATTCCGGAGGTTCAGAGCCATTTTGGAAGTTTGGCTGGTGGTTTCTGAGGGATGTGGCGGTGGTGTTGGAGGAGCTGGCGATCCAAACTCGTGGGGTTGACGGGCTTAATTATTGGATCTGGGGTAACCTGCGGGGGAATGAGCAGCGGCACCGCGGACTGCGGGGGAGAGTCGGTCTCTTACCGAACAACAATCAGCTCACAGCAGGTCAGATCACTGGAGAATCGAATGAGTATCAGGATCAAGAAGAGGGGAGCAGGAGAAAAGCAAGCTCATGGTGATATTTCTACTATGAACACACAGCCCGCGCCGGACGACAGGCGCCTCATGGCTACCATGGCTACCACGGGTATTACTGTATTCGGCCGTGGACCGCTGCAACAACCGAGGGAAACCGCTTGTGGCCCTGTAACCACGGTCCACGGCTTGGACCTTGGCTAAGCCGTAGCGCCGCTCGTGGTTATTGGCCAATGGGCTCGGCAATGCTTTACCGTCTAACCAAGGTCTCTTCTCGAGAAATGCGCACGGCAATGGGACGACGACGATGGCGATGCTGCAATTGGTTGTTCTGCACTTGCTGGGCTATTCTCATGCTGACAGAGGGCGTGTTTCCCCACTGTAGAGCCTGCAAAATATGAAGTCTGCTGCTGGCGGCGGAGCTGGCTTCGGCGACCGGTCGCAAATCGAGATGTTGCCTCTCCACGCCCGTTCCTCGGAGATGCAACCTGCGACCTTGCACTGGAACTGATTCATCAGCCGACCGGACTTGCACATATCATTACCGCTTCCGCTCTCTCTTTTTGTCTATCTCCACTACTCTGTCTTTGCTCCCATCTCTGCTATACGCCGCGGCTCATACACCGTGGTAAGCCACATCTCGAACGAAGCCATGCTACGCCGAACCGCCGCTCGTGCTGCTTCCCGGCGCATCCTGTCCTCCACCAAGCCGCGAACCATCGCATCACCGTTTCTCGCCGTTCGCGCCCTCTCCTCCACGCCGCGCATGACCATGCCTGCTCCGGGGTCCTCTGCTCCCGCTGTCGCCGCCGACGCCTTCCAGTTGCTGCCCGAGGCGCAAAAGGCTGGTGCCGCCGAGGATGCCCTTTACGAGAACACCGTGCAGGAGATCGAGACTTGGTGGGCGACGCCTCGCTTCGCGGGCATCAAGCGCCCCTACAGTGCCGTTGATGTGGCCACCAAGCGAGGCACCCAGAAGATCTCGTATCCCAGCTCAGTCATGGCGACGAAGCTGTTCAATCTCATCCGCGAGCGCGAGGCCAAGGGCGAGCCTATCCATACGAGTAAGTAAAGTCCCCTCAACACCATGGACCGACATCATCAACGTCACAACACCCACATCACCAGCCTCAGAGTTCCACACAACCGCTGACATTCCCTCTCCAGTGGGCGCCATCGACCCCGTCCAAATGACCCAGCAAGCCCCCAACCAAGAAGTCCTCTACATCTCCGGCTGGGCTTGCTCCTCCCTCCTCACCTCCACCAACGAAGTCTCCGCCGACTTTGGCGACTACCCCTACAACACCGTCCCCAACCAGGTTCAGCGCCTCGCCAAGGCCCAGAACATGCACGACCGCAAGCAGTGGGACAACCGCCGCAAGCTCTCGGCCGCCGCCCGCGCCGAGACCCCCTACGTCGACTTCCTAAGGCCCATCATCGCCGACGGCGACACTGGCCACGGCGGCCTCTCCGCCGTTCTCAAGCTCGCCAAGCTGTTCGCCGAGAACGGCGCCGCGGCTGTCCACTTCGAGGACCAGCTGCACGGCGGTAAGAAGTGCGGCCATCTTGCTGGCAAGGTCCTTGTTCCCATCGGCGAGCACATCAACCGCCTCGTCGCTGCCCGCTTCCAGTGGGACGTCATGGGCTGCGAGAACCTCGTCATCGCCCGCACCGACTCCGAGTCCGGCAAGCTCATCTCCTCAGCTATCGACGTGCGCGACCACGAGTTTATCCTTGGCGTCGCCGACCCGGCCATTGAGCCCCTCGCCGAGACCATTCAGGGCATGGAATCCAGCGGCGCAGCGGGCGCCGAGATCGACGTCTTTGAGGCCGACTGGGTCAAGAGCACCTCACTCATGACCTTCGACGAAGCTGCCGTAGCGCACATGAAGTCCGAGGGCGTCGCACAAGCCCAGATCGACGAGTACCTCGCTACCACGGCCAAGGACCGCGACATGGGCATCGCTCGTCGGCGGCATCTCGCCGATAAATTCACCAAAACTCCCGTCTACTTCAGCTGGGACGTGCCGCGCACGCGCGAGGGCTTCTACCACTACCGCGCAGGCATGGACGCTGCGACCAAGCGCGCCATCGCCTTCGGGCCGTACGCCGACCTCCTCTGGGTCGAGACGGGCGACCCAACGTCGCCGTGGCCACGGCCCTCGGCCGAGAGGTGCGGGCCGCCCACCCGGGCAAGGGCTTGGTGTACAACCTGTCGCCGTCTTTCAACTGGATGTCGCACGGCTTCACCGACGAGACGCTCAAGTCCTTCATCTGGGACCTCGCGCGCGAGGGTTTCGTTCTGCAGCTGATCTCGCTAGCTGGGCTGCACTCCAACGCGACCATCACGACGGAGCTGTCGCGCGCCTTCAAGACGGACGGCATGAAGGCGTATGTTGACCTGGTGCAGCGCAGGGAGAAGGACCTGAACTGCGAGGTGTTGACGCATCAGGCGTGGAGTGGCGCGAGCTACATTGATGGTATCCTGGGGGCGATCCAGAGCGGGAGCTCGAGCAGCAAGAGCATGGGTGATGGAAACACAGAGGGGCAATTTCACTAGAGAGATAGTTTCCCACTCGAGGAGAGGCACTCTAGTAGACAAGAAATGTTTTACAAGAGAAGAGATGGATGCGACAGAAAAGATTGGAAGGATTAAAGCATTGGGTGGAGTTGGGGGGCATCTGCTGCGTCTTGTATATAAGGTAGACACTTACTAAGGTACGGAACTATGAAGTCAATTTGACATGAAAAACAATACCCCAGAATTCTCAAGGGCGCGAGCGAGATAAGGTGCTTGTGTTGTTCGTCTTTTGTGGCACGAGGTGAGATTTATGAAGTAGACATTGTACCTTTCAAGGCGCAAGGTGAGGTTCTTAAGCACATCTGTCTTGAAAGGCGCGAGGTGGAGTGCTCAATTCACTGAATTTAAGTCTTGTTCACCTAACGTTCCGCGCATGCATCATTTCATAAGTACCGACGTCATGTGCAGACTAAGGGTAGAATTCCACGTCTTCTTACACGCAAAATTTGAAAAGCAACAAAATTTCAAATTCCAACGCCGATTCATGCCATCATGATAAGAGATCATTCCAGTCTCTAGTGTTTCCTGCTCCGACCGACTGACCGACCGACCAATTGGCAATACGTACCATCCAGGCAAGTGCCTAACCCAACGAAGTCTTGGATACCATCCAGACAGGTGTCCTGATCCAACAAATTCTTGGACCATCCAGCCCAAGTACCTAATAATCCAACGAAGTCTTGGTGGCGTTGTTCTGAGGGGGAGGAGCAGCAGCCGGGCCCTCGGCCGTAACATAGGCTTTGGTCATGCCGCCGTCAACGGCAAAGTCGTGGCCGTTGACGAAGCTGGCCTCGTCGCTGGCCAGGAAGAGCACGGCTTGGGCCTGCTCGATGGCCTCGCCGAAGCGGCCCATAGGGAAGTGCACCTCGCGGCGGTTGCGCTTGGCCTGGTCGTCGCCGAGCCAGTCCTGGAGCAGAGGCGTGTTGAGAGGCGCGGGGCACAGGTTGTTGAAGCGGAAGCCCTCGCGGGCGTGCACCATGGCCAGCTCGCGGGTGAGGGCGAGGACGGCGCCCTTGGAGGCCGTGTAGGCGAGCTGGGGGGTTGCGGCGCCGACGAGGGCGACGACCGAGGCCGTGTTGATGATGGACGCGCGCGTCTTGTTATGGCGTCGCAGCGAGAGCACCGCGTGCTTGCAGCCGTACCACACACCCTTGACGTTGATGTTTTGCGTGAGGTCCCAGATGGCCTCGGGCGTGTTCACGGCGTCGTCGTCCTGCGCGTGCATGATGCCAGCGTTGTTGAACATGACGTCCAGGCCGCCCCAGGAGTCCAGCGTCTCAACCATGGCTTGCACCTCGGCTTCCTTGGAGACGTCGCATTTCTATAGAGTATGGTGGTCAGCGGCGGTGAATCGCGGCGCAACTAGCAGCGGTGTTGGGCGGAAGTGGAGGAAACTCACGAGAATCTCCACGCGCGGCGCGGCGGGGACCAACTGTCGGACTTTGGCGGCCGCCTTTTCGAGCGCGGGCAGGGAGATGTCGGACATGAGGATGGAAGCGCCCTCCTTGGCAAAGAGAATGCATGTCTCGAGTCCAATGCCGCTGCGTGGTGGTTAGCAATTGGGGAGCGTCAGGAAGCGATAGAGGGAAGAACTCACCCAGCGGCACCCGTGACGATGGCGTTCTTGCCGGCCAGGCGGCCGTGGTAGCTAGAAGCTTGAAGAGAGCCCATTGTAAAGAAGAGTGTGGTGGTATGGGATCTGGTGAAGCTTGCAAAGCCGGAGGTTGAGGGTGGAGGTTGAGGTTGGGTGTGAAGAAGGGAGAGTTTATGGGAACGGAAGAAGCGTCGGCGGGTTTGTTATCTGATAGTAGTAGTAGTAGTAGTAGTAATAGTAGCCGTGGTAGTAGAAATGTTGCGGTGTGGTGAAGATCGGGGGGTATCAAGGTGCGTGAGAGGCGTGGGTTAATTGGTGGTGGTGAGCGATAAGGCGCGTTTGTCGTGATGGTGAAGGAGTAGGGTGAAATTGGGAGGCAACGAACAACGACGAGGAGGAGGAGGGCAACGGCTTTAGTAGACGAAGTAAAACGACAAAGAGTTCCAACTGATCAAGGTCAAGGGCAAAGACAATGCATCACGGGAGCTTCTGATGAGTCAAGGAAACCTCCTCAGGGTCCCAACCCTTTCTGTTTCTGGCCCTTTTCGGCTTCCCCCTCTGGCTTCTTCCTTTCCGACAACGGCGGGCTTGACGGGCTTGGAGGTTATGGGTGGCTGTCAGTCGCAGATGGATACATGAATTGCCCCTCCCACCCTTTCAGTTCCACGGGTGCGAGTGCCAGAGCCAGTGCCAGTTGAACCACATAGTGCGCGCGCGCTCCCCTCCAAAGATCAACCCATGGCGATGCGCGATGCGCGCCCGGCAGCTTATCAGTGGAACCGGGTGTGTGAGTGCGGTGTGCGACAGGCTACAGGCGCGGGAGGCGTTGGTTGATACATCCGTCTTCTAGGTTGTCTTAGCAGATCCCGTATGGCAGATGGCGGGGGATACGGCAAGTTAGTAGGAAGAGAGAAGGGGGAAAGGGGGGGGGGATACTTTTCTCTACCCCCCGGGACAATGTCACGATGTTGCTTTTCTGCCACCTCCGATATCGTGAGATTCCACGTTGCACACCGGTATCTTCGGCTCCGAGGCCCTCTTCTTCCGGCCTCGCAAAAGCAAATCATTGGGTGCGTGATGAGTGCTCACTGTGCGGCTTACTGTATAGACTACTAATCGTGCACCAGTCAAGGCGAAGCTATGTGTCAATGCCGCGGGGCGAGGAGAGAGGAATCTTCGCACAGCATTGTAGTAAGCAAATAGTCGGGAGGTTGACGTGAGTGAGGTGGAGTGAGGTGAGGCTGAGAGGATTGACGTCAAATGCTCTTATCAATGCTTACTGTGACTGTACGAACGAGGCCATGGGCAGACGTTGGAATTACGATTCCCCGAGTTCCAGGTTTCCTTCCAGGGTCATGGGCGACAACGAGGGCGAGAGGTCGTCCAATTGGTGAGCGCTCAAAGGCTTGTTTGGGCTTGTTTTGGGCTTGTTTGGGCACAGCACAGATGCAGGGACGGCGCTATGTGCCTTAGGTCGGGGCCGAAGAAGGGCGGCTCCAACGAGAGAGGGCCCATGGAGAGAGTCTAGACAGCGCGTGGGTTTTTGAGTTCCGGAGTTTTAAATATTAGATGGACGAGGAAGCGTACTTTGACGTCGTCGCATCATGTAAGATATCCGAGTTTATTTGCAACTACCTTTGTTCAATCATCGCTGGAATACTTCTAGAATCCATCCAATTCCATCTCCACTATATCTATCATCTCGCTATCATCGACGAGGGCCAATACATGTGCACAGTACGTAGCAGTGGTGTCGAGGCCGCATCGGGAACTGCACAGATAAGAGCGCACGTGAGGCCGTCTCTGTCTCAGGTCACATCCACCCATGGATCCATCCAGTCTAGATTCCGGGGATGCACGAAGAAAACCCCTCGGAGGACAAGCTCCCGCAATTGAGTAAAAGATTACGCGACTGATTCGTACAACCCTAAAGTCCAATTGATACATGCAAGACACAATCAGGAGCCATGCAGGGAACAGCTCTTATCTCATATCGCATCCATCCCCAGATTCTGAATTGACTCTAATCACTCTTTGGGACTAACTCACAGCGCGGACCGATGAGCAGCGCGGTCCGGAAAGTGTCGACACACCAAAGCAACTGCAGTAATAATACTCACTCAGCTTCACCCTATAAACCCACGGGAATATGACCAACTTATACTGTCCGCCGACTGCTCTATCCAATCAATGCTCCTCTTTTGCTGTCCCTACAGTACGAATACAGCAATGGCCAACCCTCGCCTTGGCAGCTAGCCTCGCCCGCGGCTGCAACCTCACCTACGTCACTGACGCTTATCATCCACTATCTCAAGCTTGCCGCCCCCTCTCACCCAGCCAATAAGCCAGCCCAGCCTCTCCCTCGTATGGACTCACCTCACTCTACATCTCCTACATCACCATCATCACCACGACTCAAACTCTCCCGGGCCGTCGCCAGCTTCTCTCCTTCTCCTCAGCTTCATCCACCTCCTCCTCAGCTTCATCCACCTCCTCCTCAGCTTCATCTGCAACCTGAGCGAGCCATTGCTGCGCAGTCTCCTCCCCGCCAACTCTTCTCCC